>JAOTQJ010200566.1:0-20080 GCA_025642045.1 Solanum sejunctum | reverse complement strand
ATGCTTGTAAAAGAGACATCCAATCTATTGGTACTAGGTCGTTATCCCACTAGAATATATATATACATACATATATATCTATATATGCTTGTAAAAGAGACATAAGACTTCAAACTATTTACATGCATTCTTAGGCATAAAGGCCAAAACATGTTCTTCGCACTCATGCATAATAGGCTAAAAAGCCTAACCATCCTTCATGTAATACTTTCATGCACAGGGATAGCTCCTTTGGAGCACCTTCTTGTGAGATGAGTATGAACCCTTAGGAATAGCCCACTCCGACTCAAACCTCAATTGATGCCCCCATAAACATATTGGGGTAGACACTCATAATTGCTCCTTGAGCCATAATCTTAGACATATATATGATCACATTCTTGTCATAAATCATATCTTATCAAAATCATATCATAAAGCATAATTGGGCTTAACCTATTTAATAATTTCCATAAAATCTCATAAGCATGAATGCATATGCTATGAATAATGTGAAAATAACATGGATGATTGAGATTCAATCTAAACTCAATAATATAATATGAAATTAAAGTAAAATCATGACCAAATCAACATTTAAACTATAATATAAATCACCCATGCTTAGATCAAAGCCTTAAAAGGACCTTTCATATTTATAGATTTATAAAAAAAAAAAATTGATGAAGTTTAATATTTAAAGCTTAGATCATCTTAAAATTACTAGATAAACATGACCCATTCATTATTGAAATTTAAGGAATCATGATACTCAAAACCCCAAATCAAAGTAAACTAAATTCATGAAGATTTCTTGAAAATAGTTTGGGTCTCCTTGATTGGAAATAACCAAGGATCAAAACCCACATACCTTAACCAAGATGAAGAAACCCCAAAGAAGTTAAAGAAGAATTGAGCTCCCTTCTTCTTAAGTGAAAATTTCCAAGAGTTCCTTTGAGAGATGTTTTGAGAGAGTTTAAAATATGAGGAGTGAGTCTTTCAATGTTTGAAATACGTTTTAGGTCTTTAGGTAGCCATAGGACATCATAGGAATGCCCAAAAGGCCAATAAAATAAATAAAATTTATGAAAATGTCATTAATGAAATAGAGGGAAAATTTTTCGGAAGTCACTTCACTTGAGGCCATACAGCCCATGTGGCACTCCACGATTTGTGTGGATTGCCCGTGAAGCAACACTTAGATGAATTCTGGAAGTTGAAGCCTTGACCAAATACTTAGAATTTTCGAGCACAAGTCCCACCATACGGATGGCTTCACGGGCTATGTGAAGCCACACGGTTCGTGTGACACACCCATGAACCAACACTTAGAGAATTTCCATGAAAAGGCTACGAGACGGTGATTCCATATTTCGAATATTTTCACTCCAAAAACGTCCCGAAGGGCCTTACGACCCGTCTCATGCCACACTACCTGTGTGGTTGGGCATGGCATGGTACTTAGCCAAAAAGGCTTTCCCCATGCAGCGTGCTAGGCCAGTTAACCAATCCCATGGCTAGTGGCAAGCCACACGGCTAGTGGCTCTGGTCATGGTCCCATACTTGTCTTCAACAAGTTCCAAAACATAAAATCCAGGCAAGTGTGGTGCCACTGAGAGTCACATGGCCAGTGCCAAGGCTCACAGCTCGTGTAGCTCTCCCTGGAATGACACTTGGTCTTGATTTTGTTTAGAACGATTTTCTCAAGCTCCAAAGACGTAGAACAACATCCGGGTCATTACATCTAAAATCATATTAATTAATTAACATAATCAAATACTTATAAGTTGTTCAAACTATGCGCATAAGCATTTTATTATCTATATGATTGACAAACATTAATAGTGCTTATGAGCCAAAATCAGATAAAAGCACAAGTTGGTCAGTTAATAAGCACATTAAATTTGACCGAGCTTTTTATGATTTTATCTCGAATTTTCGTAATCTCTAAACTTTTCCTGTGAAATTATGATTTTCAATTATCTTTCTATTCTATTTCCATCATTATCCTTTTCTGTTGTAGAAGTATATTCTTAAATCTATATTGTAAATCATTTTAAGAATATTTAAGTCATTTTAGTATAAAAAGTTTTTATTAAGCTTTTTTTATCAAATAGATTAATTGTTGGTCATCAATTAATTGATTGTAACATGGAATAAAATTAATAATTGACTTCTAATAATTAAGAATCAGATTTGCAATAAAAACAACCAAGTTTCATACCTTCATTAAGCACAAACATGTAAGTTATTCGAACCTTCCATGGGACCATATTCTATTAAACTTGTATCATAGTTTAATGAGTATGAACTGTTTTTCCTCTTCTTCCTTTTCTACTTGCATGTCCTGCCTAGTAAGCTAGCTCAATTTCTTACTACCACCACGAACTTCATAGCTCTCTAGTGAAGTCTCATTCAATATGAACCATAAAAATCCTGAATATGTAGTTACTGTAATATATATCTTTTACTTACTGCTTTCATTAGTCTTCTAGTTACTGCTTTCATTTACTGTTGACTAAGTCTGTAGCAAATAATTAGAATTAGTATTATCACCCTATTTGGTGTAGTTAGTTCAGAAGTTGTTAGACTACAACGTGTATATATTAATTTGTAAACTCCAGCAATAAGGAATTATCTTCTTCTGCTGTAATTCTTGTTTCTTTATGGTATCCGGAGCCACAAACACTGGAACAAGTAAGATCCTAATTTTTTTTCTTTCTCATCCTCCACAAATGGGAGACACTCCTCAAGTTGTCAATATAGATACTAACATTGGCGTATCAATTGATCAATTTAATTTGTCATCCCAATTGCCTATCAAATTCCATGGCAACCAAAAGTTTTCAACATAGAAGGCCCAACTTTTCCATATTTATGCATGATCATGATCTCTATGGGCATCTCAATGGATCTTCTCCCTCTCTATATCACACTATCTCCACTACTACAATCCCTAGTGCCAATCCAGTATTTTCTCTTTGGTTTTACCAAAATCGGCTTTATTCAAAATGCAGTTATGGCAACTGTTGATCCAATAATTGAAACAACTATTGTAGCCGTTAATTTAGCAAAAATTGATTGGGATGAATCGCAAATAGCTTATGCGAACACCAAATCAAAATTTTTAGTTTGTGTAATCGTGTAATGACCCGAATATCGTACAACGTTGTTGGACCTTGAGAAATCTCATTTTGGGAAAACTTTGGACCAAGTGTTGTCTCAAGAAAGGCCACACAGCCAATGTGAGGTCACACGAGCCGTGTGGCCTCAAGTGAGACCACACTTAGCCTCAAATCTTGAATGTTGACCTTGGGGTGGTGTTGCAAGCTAAGGCACACCTCACTGGCACATCACACGAGCTTTGTGACACTTCACGAATCGTGTGAAGGAGCCATGGAGTGGCTTAAGATTGAAACCCCACCACTGGGGCTAAGTGAGGCCACAGGCCTAGTCACATGGGTCATGTGGCATAAGACAATTCGTGAGGCTCGCCGTGAAACCTTCAGAGTGAAAATAGTCTAAGTATGAAATCACCGTCACGTAACTTTCCACGAAATTTCCTATGTTTGGGGAGATAGGAGCACCAGACAGACCGTGTCGCTTCACACGGCTCATGAAAGGTGTCCGTCTGATGGGTTCGTGTGAAAAATTTTAAATGTTGGTGCAAGATCGAAATTTCCAAAAATATTTCTAAGTGTTATTTCACAGGCACTGTACACGGACCGTGGAGTGCCACACGGGCCGTTTGGCCTCAAGTCAAGTGACTTTCAGTGGATTTTTTCTCTGATTCGTTAATGTATTTTCGTGAATTTAATTATTTCTATTGTCCTTTTGGGGATTCCTATGCTATTTCATAGTCATCTAAAGACCCAAAACATATTTCACACATTCAAAACTCATTCCTCACATTTGAGACTCTCTCAAAATAACTTTCAAAAGAACTCTTGGAGATTTCAACATTTGAGCTTGGGAACTCAACTCTTCTTCAAATTTCTTGGGGTTTTCTCCATTTTGGTGAAGGAATATGGGTTTTGATCCTTGATTTCCTTTCAATCAAGGAGACCCAAATTATTTTCAAGAAATGTATATTTGCTTATTTTAATTTGGGCTTTTTAAAATATTTTGATTCCTTAAATTTCAATCATGAATGGATTATGTTTATCTATGAATTTAAATATGAATTAAGCTTTGAAATATTGAAATACATTGTTATTAAGAATATTTGAATATGCATAGTCCTTAAATATTTGAATCTAAGCATGAGTGATTATATTATGATTTCAAATGTGGATTTAACTATATTTTCACTTGAATCTCTTATTATATTGATGGTTTTAGATTGAATCCCAATTACCCTGTCATTCTCACATCATTCATACCATATGCATTCATGGTCATAAAAATTTATGGAAATTAGGTTATGTGTTAAGCCCAATTATGTTTTATGATATGATTTTGATAAGATACTCATTATAATAATATTGTGATCACATATATGTCTATGATTGTGGCTCTTGGAGCATTTTGGGTGCTTGCACCATTTCGATTATGTGAATGAGTTATTCTTATGCATAAATATTATGACTATAAGCTATTTCAGCATTTGAGCTTAAGTGTAGATTGTTGTGAAAGGTATTTGGCTTTTAAATAAGCCTCATTTGTGCATTGAAATATTTTGGTAAGACTTGCAACCCTTTTGAAAATATGTATAGTTGCGTATACTATAAGTATTCTTATGGGTTGATGACTTAGCACCGATAGAATGAGGATTCTCTCTTTCCTCGGAATATGTGCCTAGCATAGGTTCCTTTTCGAAATGGGGGTGCCCATAAGGAAAGTTGTCTCCGAAATGGGGGTGCCCGTAAAGAGAAGAAACTAAGTGATATGATATGGTGTGATATATGTGAAAATTCTATCCGAAATGGGGGGTTCTCGTAAGGAAGGTTGCTTCATGCCCGTAAGGTGAAGTATGATTTACCTTTGACAAGTAGACCGCCTCTTTACGATGAGATAATTTCATCGGGATTTCAACTAATAGCTCGCTTGGTCTTACTCATGTCGGTTGAGGTCACATCCCCACTATATATGAGCACCATTTGCATTTCATGCATCATGAATTTCATAGCATCGTGTTATACTACATTCCTTGCTATATATATCTCTTTCTATATTATGTGCCCTTGTCATGTAACATGGAAATGTAGGTTATTTGTATGTTCATGCATTACACTCCGCATACTTAGTACATTCAAACGTGCTGACACATACTCTTGCCTACATGATTTCACCATGTAGGGACTGAGGACTTTGATCATCCACCATTTGACGCTTACCTTGGATTCCAAGTTATTTGTACTGGTAGTCTTATCTTCCAAGGACGATCCAACATCTATCTACCTTTGATACTTTAGTTTCTTTATGTGTTGAGGGTGAGCCCGAGAAATGTCTTGCCCCCCGACCCATCTATGTAGAGGTATTGTTGGGCACCTTGTAAACTTCTTTACGTTTTATGTTATGTGTTATGACTTACTTTCTTACGTTTTATGTTATATATTATGACTTAAGTCTATGTTATGGGTTGGTTATTTGTGGCTATCATTATGTGAATTGATTATGTGATTTAGGGTTTGGCTATATGTTATGATGAAAAGATCCTAAGTCCCGAATTGCCCCCATAGAGTGAGTCCTATTTTCCTACTCTGTAGAACTATCTGTTTACTTTATGTATGCTTTTGAACCCATAATGCGAGTTTTGGTATCTTGAGGCTTGTTTAGGATCTCTCGGGTTCCCATTCGTTGTGTCATATCTAGCCCTAGGCCCGGATCGTGACATATCGGCTTATGCGACTGACCAAAAACTCTCAGCCAGTCATCGAGAGTTCATCAAAAATAGATTGAATATTTGCAAAATATTCGATCTATTTTTGACGAACTCTCTGTTAGTGCCCCAGTTATCAACTCTGAACTTATTTTTAAGATCTTGGGTGGCTTAGATCCAGAATTTTGTGAGATCTCTGCTACAATCCATTCTCATGACTCCACAATTATTTATGAAGATCTCTACAGAAAGTTACTAGATCATGATTTTTTTTCTTCGCCATGAAAAGTTTAGACAAACTCCTAACCAGGTTCCTGCCTCAACTGCTACATCCAACAAGTCTGGTCACTCTAACTCTCGGAACACTTGTCACCCCAACAATAGCACTAGCAGCACCAAACAATAGTGGTCTAACAATCGCTCAAATACGCCCATTCAGTGGACTCTTCGACCACTAATACTTTTGATGGTGTCCGCTGCCAATTGTGCAACAAACCAGGTAATGCTGCAAGTTTTTGTAGATCGAAACTCACAATCATCTTGAGGCAAAGGCCAGCTATGTTTTAGGCTTACAGTCATCAAAAAATCCTTGGGTTGTCGACTTGGCATAATTTATTCGGTCAATCACATGCAAGAGTTTTAAATTTTGTTTTAGATAAATTCTTGCTGCTTCGTTCATGAAAAAAATTCAGTTTATAATTCTTTTTCATCAAATAAAGCTCATTGCTATCCCTTTCAGTAACTTATGTTATTAGGTACAAAACTGTTTCAAAAGATTTTTGGTGATTTGGGGGGCCCTTCTTCAGTGTTATCAATTGACAAAAAGTTATACTACTACATTTTAATTGATCACTATACCAAATATATTTGGCTTTATACCTTGAAAAATAAAAGTGAGCTTAACGAACTTTTCAAAAACTTTCAAGTTTTAATGGACCACCATTTTAATACAATTTTTTTTTCTATATATACTGATGGAGGTGGAGAGTACAAAAGTCTTGATTCATACCTAATCTCTCAAGGTATTAAACATCTTTTAATTCCACCATATAGCCCTCAACAAGTTGCTCTTGCCAAACAAAGACATATTATTGAAATGACAAGAACATTACTCCATGAAGCTTTGCTTCCACCGACCCTTTGCTCCTTTACCTATCAGCATGCAGTTTACCTAATCAATCACTTACCTATCTCATTGTTGCACAACCAATCACCTTTTCAAATGTTATTTGGTAAAAATTCAAATTATGCAAAATTAAAAATTTTTGGATGCTTGTGTTATCCATGGCTCAAATTATACTCAAAGAATAAATTAGAGCCAAGATCGACGCCTTGTGTTTATTTGGAATTTTCATCAAATTATCATTTTCAGCAATATTTTGATCCAGAATCTTCAAAAATATACTTGTCCCATGATGTTACATTTTTTTTAAAGTGTTTTTCCTTTTCAAAATATGTTTTCCAATCTTTATATAATTTTTAAAATTCTTGCCTGGGAAGACCAGGTTCAACCTAACCAGGAAAGCTATCCTGTGTTTTCTCAACACCTTGTACAGATTTACTGTCTCTTGTTATTTTAGCTAATGCAGATACCATTTGGAATACACATGATACTATCTTCTCCGAGTACACTGTAATAGAGGTTGTGATTCCAGGTACTTCTCTTACTTTTCTTCCACTTTCTTCTCTTCTTGAAGCCAATCTTCTTCCCTTATACCCTCTTTATTCCCTCAACTACCATCAACGTCCAATCCACAACCACCAAAATCTCCTACTGAATTTGTCTACTCTTGTCTCTCCACTCCAATACCCTAATATAACCAACTGAATTTGCTCCACCCTTGCCCAACCCTCAACCTTCCCCTCAGCCTCAAAATCGAGTGTTACCCATTCATAACACAATATCCATAAACCAAAATAACAGTTTGATTACATGGCTCAACTCACACCTACATTCACTCTCACCACCTTCCACCAAGTAAACAAACACTTAAAGTGGCAGAATGCTATAAAAGTTGAGTTTAATACACTGTGTAAAAATCAAACATAGGAATTGGTGCCCCATGATCCCTCCAAAAATGTCATTACTTGTAAATGGTTGTACAAAATCAAGTGAAAGGCTGATGATTTTGTTGATCTTTATAAAGCTATATGGGTTGCAAAGGGATTTACCCGACATCCTGGGGTTGATTTCATAACACATTAGTCCCTATAGTCAAACCTATTACTGTTTGTGTGGTTCTCTCCATTGCGATCAAATTTGATTAGCCTTTCCATTAACTCAACATTAATAATGCATTTCTTCAAGGAAGTTTGGATGAAGAGGTTTATATGGCACAACCTCAGGGATTTAAAGATAAGAATTATCCAACTCATATTTATCATCATCATAAGGCTATTTATAGACTCAAACAAGCTCCCAGAGCTTAGAATAATGAATTCAAGTATCATTTGCTCTTATTGGGCTTCATCAAATCTGAGTCTGACAATTTGCTCTTTATTCGTCATCATTCACATGGAACTGTGTGCCTACTGGTATATATAGATGACATTATCATTACTGGAAGTGACATTTTAGTCGTTAATAAGATAATTTCTTCTCTTCCTATCCGTTTTCCTATCAAATATCTTGGAATCTCAGCTACTTTCTTAGTGTTAAAGTCATTAGAAGTAAAGATGGTATTATTATGTCACAGAGTAATTATATTCGTGATATATTGTGTGAGGAGAATATGGTTGATTGTAAATCTTCTAAAACACCAATGAGTCTCACTCAAGTACTCAAGATCAATAATGGTGGATTATTAGCGGATGCAACTAGATATAGGAGAGTAATCAGAAAGCTTCAATATTTATTCTTCACTCTTCCCGACATTTATTCCTCGGTAAACAAACTATCACAATTTATGCAAAGTCCCTTAGAGACTCACTAGAAAGTGGTCAACTGGGTATTATGGTATCTTCAAGGGAATGCTCATTTTGGTTTACCTTTAATGTGCCATAATTCTTTCTCTTTACATATGTACTCTAATGCAGATTGGGCTAGCAACGTCAATGATCGAGCCTCCACTACCAATTGTCATTTATTTTTTGGCAAAAATCCTATGAGTTGTGTAATACCCCACATCTTATGTGTACTATTCCTATGCATATGGAATATGATATGAATTGGTAGAAGGAGCGCCAATTTTAAAAGTGCCTAACGTTTGAACTGGAGGGCTATATTTACATCTAGCGGTTAAGACGAGCGAGGGCATATAAGTTTTAAGCCAAATTGAGGAGGTAGAGGCCTTAGTAAGGTGAGAGAATTGATGTGCTTGTAGGACGTAGGAAGCTAACAGATGAGTCACCTATGTGCCTAGCTTAAATTTGCTAGCTAAACGGAGACGAGGCCTTAGGGGCGGCAATTTAAATCCATATAAGGTAAAAGGAACTCATTTTACCCATATTTATTTTAATGGATCACTCGTATTTTCTAAATGAATAAATATCGGTTGATCTATTTTAAGAGTTCATACAAATACGGTCAAAATGGATAAAATATGGGTACCCATATAGACCCATAGATCCCACAACTCATAATACAAAAATTCTTAATTGCTCTTAAAAAACTTGTGTGCATTAATTTTTGTTATATTTCACAAAAAATTTTGGAGGGGGCGGGGGGCGGGGAGGGGTAAATGATTTTTTTATTTTTTTTATTAGGGTGGGTATAAGTACAAAAAATTAAAAGATCAAATCAAATCAAACGAAACTAATTTGATTTTTCAGCTCGGTGTTGGGTCGGGGGCAAAAAATTTTTTATTATTTTTTATTGGGGCGGACATAAATACTAAAAAATTTAAAAATTGAACCAAACCAAACTAATTTAATTTTTCAATTTGGTGTCGGTGTCGCGGGGGGGGGGTCAAAAAAAAATTTTTTTTTTATTGAAATGGGCAAAAATATCAAAAAATTTAGAAATCAAACCAAACCAAACTAATTCGATTTTTTGGTTCGGTATTGGGGTGGGGTGGAGGCAAAAAAATTAACTTTTTATTGGGGCAGGCATAAATACTGAGAAATCAAAAAATCAAATCAAAACAAACTAATTCAATTTTTCATTTAGGTGTCGCAGTGGGTTGGGAAAGGGGAAATTAACTTTTTTATTTTTTTATTGGGGCAGACATAAATACCAAAAAAGTAAAAAATCGAACCAAATCAAACTAATTTTATTTTTCAGTTCGGTGTCAGGGTGGTTAGAGAGGGACAAAAATGTTTTTTTAGTTTTTATTGGGTCTGCCATAAATACTAAAAAATCAAATCAAACCAAACTAATTCAGTTTTTTGGTTGGGTGTTGGCGGGGGAAGGGGAGCAAAAAAGTTTTAACTTTTTTTTTAATTTTTTATTGGGGTGAGCATAAATACCAAAAAATCAAACCAAACCAAACTAATTCAATTTTTTGGTTTGGTGTAGGTATTCGTTTTTCAAAAGTTCAGTTATTCAATTCGGTGTAAGGGTTTCAAAACTTCAGTACACTGAAGAACCGAACTTTTACTAAAAAACTTTAAAAAATAATTTTTTTAAAAATAATTATTTGGGAGTGGGGTTGGGTGATTAGGATTGAACATTAACAATCTACATTTGATTTAATTCTTTTTGGCTTCAACAGAATAAAATGGGTTGGAGCCGTTCTTATCCGAGTCATATTTGACCAAATCCATGTTTACACATATTTTATATGGATGGATTGTGATCTAGTCCATTTTGGCTCAATCCATCCAAATTCAATCCAATTCACCCATTTGCCACCTCTACGAAGACTAATGTCGAATTTGTCCCGGTTCGATAAAGAATAAACTCCAAGTTAAGGATGTAATTTTGGCCCATGTTTTCGCTTCATAAATGGATTATATTTTCAGCCCAATAAGAATATAAAAAGAAATCAAGGACATCACAATTCATTTGATAATTTAGACCAAAACTAACTAAAAAGAAGGGAGAAAAATGGTAGCAAAGGCCCATCAATTTGGAGTTCCTTAAGGCCCAAGTGAAAGGTGAAAGAAGCTACATCACCAGCTTAATAAAGTAAGGCTAAAAATGCCTTAGTAAATGGGCCAAAGTACCCCTTTAAAGAGGATTTAAAACATCTACCTCAAGCCACTTTAATTTGGACAAACAATCTGTATTTCTAGGTTACTTTGTACTTTCTTTCAACTTATACAAAGCAACCCTCACAACCTCACAAGGGTTCCTAAAGCAGACATAAACCTTGATGTTAAAGATAAGTAAAGATACTTGTGCATTTAGTATAGTTTGTTTATGAAAAATAAGAAGAATATGCTAGTTATGCTTGTGTTGGAAATTTGGACAATATGTGTCCTAAGGATGGTTGTGCACTTTTCTTGTTAATTAAGAGGCTTTTATCTTCTTGGTTGGTTGAATTATGATGTAAGACATATGTTTTTAACAAGATTTGGTTTGTTAGTGATGTAACCAAGTTTCTGCACCACTTTTACAATCCGCAAAAGTGAGTTCTTATATGATATCGCAATTGTGTTCTTCGTACGGACTTGTGGGCTAATAATTGAGAATTGTTGTTCCACGACCTTCACCTATTTTGGGACTATTTTTGGACTATTGTACGACTAGTTTTTTCTATAAATAATGATGGATAAGTCTAATTAAAGTTGAAATAGGTTTGGGATTGTTGACGTTGAAATGTAGTGAGAATACATAATGTGATGCTGCCTATTTGTGCATTGTGTAAGATTGTTCTGTCTTGTACCTTGTGAGCTGTTGTAAGACTATTAAGGGTCTAAAACAAGTTGTATATTACAAGAACATAAAAATGGTTATTAGAAAACATGATTATACTCGGAAAGGTTGAAAGAATACCTTTGGGTCGCTAAATACAAGCTTGCTGCCTGGATGTTACTTTTTATAAGATTGAACTGCCAAGAAGTATTTTTTAGCTGCTAATACTAGTATTATTGCCTACTCAATTGTTGAGAAATATTTGAGGAGAAAGGAGGTTACTCCGAGGTAATAGTAAGGTCATATATCCAGGTATGTAAGGATACTCGATTTCATATTACTTGGCATGAAGTCTAGATTCTTACTTGGCATATAAAGGCACTTACCAGCTCCGCCACAACTATTAAACATGTCTCCACTCTTTCATATGTTCATATGCTCCCACACATAGTCACCTTCAAATCTGCATACATACTTGGATACCAAGATACATGGGTTCTTGTTGCTAAATGAAGTTCACGAGTTATTTCATTTCATGTGCATTTCATTATTTATGTAACATACTCTTTTCATTATCGTATTATCTTGTATGATTATTTACAAGTCACATCCTATGTCTATAGTCCTAAACTCAAATATTGTGACCACTAAAAGAATCATCTCAACGATAAATAAAAAATAAAGTATATTGCTTATTGATAGGTGGTAACCCGAGGGGTGGAAGAATCACCTAGCAAGGGTCGATCCCATTATGGGGAGTAGCCCTAGGGGTGAAAGAAAAAGCCTACCAAGAGCCGATCCTGATATAGATTTACCACTGATCAGCTGGTCATTTGTGTTACATGTTGTGTACAGATTATACAGTAAAGTTAAAGTAACAAAAAGAACATAAAGTACATGATTCCACAGTATAGCTAAAAGTGGCCTCTTATCCTTACACCAGTGCATAATTTCATTTGAGTTGTTACTTCATTTATAGTATTTTCTGCCTTACACTCATATCCCTTACGGGAGACTTGCATTTCATGTTGCAGGTACAAGTACTAGTAGCTCTCCCTAGTAGGAGTACAGGATATCCAGCTGTTGTTACCGAGCTATAGGTTGCTTCTGGGCTTTGTGTGTGTGTGTCTAGAGCCTATATTTTTGTATTGTATAGTTCTTCGAGGTGGGGCTTATTCTGACCCTTATCAGATACCTTTTCTTATCTAGAGGCTTTATAGACTATGTAAATTATAGTGTGGTTATGTCTCGTACTTTAGACAACTTGGCCCCAACGGCCTTGTCATATGCATTTTCTTTTGGCTTGTTATTACTATTTACTTTCTTAAAAGCATGTTGAATGTAGAAATCTCTTATAATATGTATAGGAAGTGCATGAATATAGGTTGGTTCTCCCGAGCCTTATCGATAATGGGTGTCAGTCCGCCTTAACGGGACTTTGGGTGTGACAAAAGTGGTATTAGAGTGAGTCATCCTAGAGAGTCTACAAAGTTGTCTATGTAGAGTCTTATTTATTGATGTATTGTGCCCCACATTTACAAGCAGGAGGCTACGTGGAACCTTAATGAGACTTTAGGCATGACAAAAGTGGTATCAGAGTGAGTCATCCTAGAGAGTCTACAAAGTCGTCTATATAAAGTCTTATTTATTGAGGTATTGTGCACCACATTTACAAGCAGAAGGCTACGTGGCATTTAGGAGTTGTCACTTTCTTTTCATTCTTTAGATTGTGCCATATAGCCAAGTGTAATAGGTGGATTGTGTCTAACTCCTAAATTATTTTGTACAGCAAATATGCCAAAAACTAGGAAAAACAAAGGTAAAGAGAAGGAAGTAGAAGTGGTAGTTGGTATACCCAGTCGGGTGAGACAACGAAATGAGGCTCAAGATGAGTCTCTATCACAGACATCTCCAACTCCTCCATCTCCTGATGAATTAGGAAGTAGTGAAATTCCCGAGAGCCACCTATTGATGCTACTGTACAGGATATGAGAAATGCAGTCCAACTATTAACTCGCATAGTTGATGCCAAGGTCAAAGATAGGAAGGCCCAGCTATAGGCGAAGGTGGTGCGAATAGGGTAGCTAGCATGAGGATACATAACTTCCTTAATTTGGACTCTCCATCCTTCAACAGGTCAAATCCTAATAAAGATCCCCAAGACTTTAATGATCAGATCTAACGCACATTGGATGTTATGCATGTGAGTGGTACAGAAGTTGTTGAGCTAGTAGCATACAAATTGAAGGGTATGGCTATATTATAGTATGAAGCTTAGAAGCAATCCAAGGTTATAGATGCACCTCCAACTACCTGGAGGAGTTCAAAGAGGCATTTCTTGACCATTACTTGGTATTACAGATTCGAGAGGCTCGTGTAGATTAGTTCATAAATCTCTACCAAGGGAATATGAGCGTGAGAGAGTATAGCCTCCAATTTAATTCCCTGGCCAGTTATGCTCCTAATGTAGTTGCCACTGTGACAGATAGAGTTCATCGATATGTGGATAGATTGGATACTATTTGGTCAGAGATTGTATTATTGTTTCCTTGAATAAAAACATGGATATAGCGAGGATGCAAGCTTTTGCACAGAAACTGAAAGATCAGAGGCAGAGGAGAAGGATACAAGAGTTAGAAAGAGAGAAGTCCAAGAGGGCCAAATCTACGGGGCAGTTTACACCATCCTAAGGTGAGCTTCAAACTCGATTTTCTAATAGACTTCCTAGTCCCTCATCCTCCTACTCTGTAGCCAGTGCTCCACCACAACTTTAGGGGTCTAGAAGTAATCAGTTTGGTCCAAGAAGTGAAGGACAAGGTGCACGGACAACAGGATATTCAGCAAGATAGCAAATGACTCCTAGGTAGCCTTGTAAATAATGTAAAAGAAGTTATTCAGTTATATGTCATGTTGGGACAGACGCTTGTTATTGGTGTGGTGCGCCAGGGCATATGATATGAGATTGCCTGAGGAGGCATATGGGTGATATAGCATAAGTTTTTGGGTCAGCTGTTGCATTATCATTGTCAGTTCCTCTATTAGGTAGGGGTCAACAAGCACTTATGGGATGTGATAGAGGGGTAAGAGGGGCAGCTAGCTCTAGCGGAGTCCAGAATCGCACTTATACTCTGGGGAGTCGGTAAAATTTAGAAGCTTCACCTAATGTGGTCACAGGTATATTGTCCATCTTTTCACATTATATATATGTATTAATTGACCCTGGTTCTACACTATCATACATTACCCCACTAGTTGTTGTGAAGCTTAAGAGGACACCCAAATTATTGAACAAATCATTTGAAGTGTCTACACTAATCGATGAACCTATTATGGCTAGAAGTGTTTATTATGACTGTGTAGTAACTATTTGTGACTGTGACACATTGGCTGACCTTATTGAGCTAGAAATGGTAGAATTCGATGTTATAATGGGTATGGATTGGTTAGATTCTTGCTATGCCACCATAGATTGCCGAACTAAGAGAGTGTACTTTCACTTTCCAAATGAGGCAGTTCTTGAATGGGAAAGCAATATTGGGGTGCCAAAGGGTAAGTTTATCTCTTATTTTAAGGCAAAAAAAGATGATATCTAAGGGGTATATATGTCATTTAGGCAAAGTAAGGAATATGGAGGTAGAATCTCCAACTCTTTAATCAGTTCCAATGGTTAATGAATTTGTTGATGTGTTTCCTGAAGATCTTCCAAGTTTACCTCTAGAATGAGAAGTAGATTTTGGTATTGACTTACTTCTAGGCACTCAACCTATTTCCATCCCTCCATATAGAATGGCTCCAGCAGAATTGCATGAATTAAAAGAGAAATTAAAGACTTATTAGAGAAGGGTTTTATTGTGTCCCCTTGGAGTGCACCAGTGTTATTTCTACATAAAAAAGATCGCACCTTGAGAATGTGTATCTATTATCGACAATTAAATAGGGTGACAATTGAGAACAAATACCCCCTCCCCAAGATTGACGATTTATTTAATCAGTTACAGAGTGCAAAATACTTTTGAAAAATTGATTTGGGATTAGGTTATCACCAAGTGATGGTCAAGGAGAAAGATATATCCAAGACAGTTTTCGGAACACACTATGGTCACTTTGAATTTCTTGTTATGTCATTTGGGTTAACGAATGCACCAACAGTTTTTATAAATCTGATGAATAGGGTATTTAAGTCATTCTTGGATGTGTTCATGATAGTATTTATCGATGACATTTTGGTATATTCAAGATCAGAAAAGGACCACGCAAATCATTTATGACAAGTGTTTAAAGTTCTTCGTAATTGACAGTTGTATGCCAAGTTTTCTAAATGTGAATTTTGGCTAAAATCAGTGGCCTTTTTAGGTCATATTGTGCCCAATGAGGGAATAAAGATTGATTCACAAAAGATATAGGCTGTGAAAGATTGGCCAAGGCCAATAACAACCACAAAAGTTTGGAGCTTCATAGGGTTAGCAGTTATTACAGGAGGTTTATTGAAGGTTTTTCTTCTATTTCTGCACCTCTAACAAAATTGATACATAAAGCAACCAAGTTCTAATGGAATGATATATGTGAAAGGAGCTTCCAAGAGTTGAAAAGCAAACTAATTTCTACACCTGTGCTAATACTTCTAGAAGGCACCAAGGGGTATGCAGTGTATTGCGATGCTTCAGGAGTTGGCTTAGGGTGTATACTAACATAGCATGGTAGGGTAATTGCTTATGTCTCTAGGTAACTATGTCCACATGAGAAAAACTATCCAACACATGATCTTAAAGTAGCAGCAGTTGTGTTTACTCTGAAAATACAGCATCACTATTTGTAAGGGGTTCACGTTGACATATATACAAATCATAAGAGTTTGTAGTACATTTTTAAGCATAAAGAGCTAAATTTAAGATAGCGGAGATGGCTAGAGCTAATAAAGCATTACGATGTTGATATACTATACCATCCGGGGAAGGCAAATGCGGTAGTTGATGCTCTGAGTTGTAAGGCAATCATGAATACAGGTGATCAGTCCATAGTAAGTCAAGGAGTGGCTAAGAGTGTACGTCAACTAGCTAGTTTGGGAGTTCACATTCTTGAAACTCCAAAGGAAGGGGTTATTGTACATAATGCAACAACATCATCATTAGTAATATAGGTGAAAGAAAAACAGTTTGAGGATCCTGTTCTACAATAGCTTAAGGAAAAGGTGAGTCAAGGTACAATAAAGAGCTTTGAGCTTACTCAAAATGGAGTACTTTATTGCCAAAATAGATTACGTGTGCCTGATATTAACGGACTAAGAAAGAGGATAATGGAAGAAGCCCATCATTTTAGATATTCTATGCATCCAGGATCAACTAAGATGTATCATAACCTGAAGGGAATATTTTGGTTGGGAGGCATGAAAAAGGACTTTGCAGAATTTGTGGCTCAATGTCCAAATTTCCAACAAGTCAAAGTAGAGCACCAAAAGCCATGAGATTATATGTAATGTATAGGGCTTCCAACATGGAAGTGGGATATGAGTAATATGGATTTTGTTACTGGGTTGCCTCGCTCATTTCAGAAGTTTGACTCCATATGGGTAATAGTTGATAGACTCACAAAGTCAGCACACTTCTCGCCAGTTAAGAGTGATTATACAGTCGAAGAGTATGCTAAGCTATACTCCAAAGAGATAGTCAGGCTACATAGGGTACCAATCTCCATTATATCTGACCGGGCGGCTTAATACATGCAAAGTTTTGGAAGTACTTCCAAAGGAATTTAGGGATACAAGTGAATTTGAGTACAACATTCCACCATCAAATAGACGGTCAAGCTGAGCACACTATTCAAACACTTGAAGATATGTTGCAAGCTTGTGCATTAGACTTCAAAGGTAGTTGGGTGGATCATTTGCCACTAATTGAATTTTCCTATAATGATGACTACCACTCGAGTATCAAGATGACACCTTATGCAGCTTTGTACCGAAGGAAATGTAGGTCGACAATTGGATGGTTTGAAGTGGGTAAAACCACCTTGATTGGGTCAAATCTAGTACAACAATCCATGGAAAAATTTAGGGCAATACAACAACCGCTAGAAACAGCCCAAAATCATCGCAAATCATATGCGGATGCTAGGAGGAGAGGACTGGAATTCTCAGTAGGGGATTGGGTATTTTTAAAGGTGTCTCCAATGAAAGAGGTTATGAGACTTGATAAGAAAGGAAAACTGAGCCCACGCTACATAGGGCCATATAAAATTATTACGAGGTTCGAGTATGTTGCATATGAATTACAGCTACCCCAAGAGTTTTCAATGGTTCATCTAATTTTTCATGTCTCAATGCTTTGAAAATACATAGGTGACCCATCCCGTATCACTCCTATTGAAGATGTGCAGGTTACAGAATATCTCACCTATGAAGAGGTACCTATTGCTATTCTAGATCGTCAAGTTAAAAATCTAAGGAATAAAGAAATAGCTTCAGCAAAAGTACTCTAGAGAAACCAGCAAGCAGAAGAGATAACATGGAAGGCTGAGGACGCGATGAAATCAAAATACCCTTACTTATTTGAAACTAAAGAGGAAGTCAAATAGGCATAGTTGGGGCATTAATAGGTATGTGTGTTCGAGTACTTGTTGTGTTGTCAAAGGTTTGTTTAAGTAAAGGTTTAAACTTGGATAAGCTATCCAATTATGCGGACATTCAAGGAAGAATGTTCCTGGTGGGGGGGAAGGGGGAGGATGTAACACCCCACATGTTACATGTACCAGTCTTATGTACATCAAACATGATATGGCTTTGTCAAATTAGTGCATATTTTTTTTAAGTGCTAGAATCTCATATTAGAGGGCTTAAGAGGGTCGAGTGTATACAAGTTTAAGTCAAATTGAGGAGATCGCAGTCTTAAGAAAAGTGAGAGAATTGAGGTGCTTGTTGGACTTAGTAAGCTAGTAGGTGAGTCACCTACTTGCTTAGCTTAAACTTGCTAGCTAGATGGAGACGAGGCCCAACACCAAATTTGTCCAAGTCTGATTATGAATAAAGTCTGTGTTAAGGGTATAACTTTAGCTCGTATTTTAGAATTATAAATGGACTATATTTATCCCAACAAGGATATAAAAGATCCCAAATACATCACAATTTCTTTGATAATTTAGGCCCAAACTAACTAAGAGAAAGGGGGGAAAATGGGCAGCAAAGTCCCATCAATTTAGAGCCCCTTAAGACCTAAGTGAAAGGGGCAAAATGGTACATTAATCAATTGATAAAATAAGGCTTAAAATGTAAAAGAAATTCAGCCAAAGAAATCCTTTAAAAGGTCTTACAAGCAGCTCCTTCAAGTCATTTAACTTAGATAAAAAATTAGCTTTTCAAAGCTTTCTCTCTACACCTTCTTAATCTTGTAAAGCAATCACAAAGAGACTTTTTGTAACACCCCACATTTTATATATACTAATTCTATATAAATTAATCATGTTATGATTTGGTAAAATTAGCGTCAATTCTTGAAAGTGCTTGAATCTCATGTTAATGGGCGATATGTCAGTCTAAGTGCTTAAGAGGGTCGAGGGTATATATGTGTTTGGTGTTAAATTGAGGATATATTAGCCCTAAACTAATTAAAGGAATTGAGATTATTGTATGACTTAATAATCTAGAAGGTGAGTCAACTACTTTCTTAGCTTAAAATTATGATAGCTAAACGGAGACGAGGCTCGACAACGAATTTATTCAAGTTCGATTATGAATAAATTCCGTGTTAAGTGTGTAACTTGGCGCATGATTTACTATCATACATGGACCTTATTTTCAGTCCAAGAAGAATCTAAAAACATCCTAAGTACTCTACAAACCAATTGGCCATTTGGACCCAAAACCAACTAAGGACAAAGCTGAAAATTGGCAGCAAAGGTCCATCATATTTGAGACCCAATTAAGCCCAATTTTGGAGGATAAGATACTAAACTAATAGACTATTAATGGGTATTATTATAAGGTCTAAAGTGGAGGACAAAGTAGGCCAAATTGATCTTTAAAAATAGATCAAGTGCAGCACTAATTCATTCCACTAGGAAATAAAGTTTCAGCTTTCTTATGTCTTTTGTCTTCTCTCTAATTCACTTCACCAAGCTGCAAACACATTCTCTAAGGATTTTAAAGGGAATCCAGAACCTATAAGGAAAAGGTAATCAATTATAGTTGTATATTTAGTATGACTTCTTCATGAAAAATAAGAAGTATATGATATTATCTTATACTGGAAATCTGCTAGAAATTCTGGACAGCTTGTGTCCAGAAAGTTGTTGCACATTTGTCATTTATTTTAGTAACTTCTATATGGTTTGTGGGCTATATTATGAAGAGAATTTGATGTTATTAACATGGTTTAAGTTATAGATATTGCTAGTATGGTTTCTTCATAAAAAACAAGAAGTATATATTATTATGTTATGCTGGAAATTTTGTACAATATGTGTCCTAAGTATTGTTGTGAACGTTTCTTGTTGTTCAAGAGAATTTTCTCTTAATTGGTTAGATGAATTATGAATTAAGACTTATGTTCTAA
>JAOTQJ010200555.1:0-20082 GCA_025642045.1 Solanum sejunctum | reverse complement strand
TCACTTCGGTGTGCTCCAATGTGGTTTGTGAAAAAGAAGGATGGATCCCTTAGAATGTGTATTATTTACCGGCAACTCAATAGGGTGACCATCAAGAATAGATATCCTCTTCTAAGGATTGATAATTTTTTGACCAATTTCAAGGGGCTATCCATTTCTCTAAGATTGATCTTCGGTCCGGGTATCATCAAGTGAAAGTGAGGGAGTGTGATATTCCCAAGATGTCCTTTCATATGAGATAAGGGTATTATGAATTTATGGTGATGTCGTTTGGGTTGGTAAATGCACCGGCCATCTTTATGGACCTAATGAGTAGGGTCCTTAAACCCTACCTTAATTCTTTTGTTATGTTGTTCATTAATGATATTTTGATTAATTTTTTTGGTGAGGAAGAGCATAGGGCTCATTTGAGGGTTGTGTTTCAAAGATTGAGGGAGGGAAATTGTATGCTAAATAGGAAAAGTGTGAGCTTTGGTTGAAGGAAATTGCTTTACTAGGATATGTGGGGTCGGGTGATGGTATAAAGGTGGATCATAAAAAGAATGATGTAATTAGAAATATGCCTAGACCATTGACCCTATCGGATATTAGGAGTTTGTTAGGCTTAGCAGGCTACTATCAGAGGTTTGTTAATGCTTCTTTTCTATTGCTTCCCCTATGATGAAGTTTACTCAAAAGAAGGTTAAGTTCGTGTGGACCAATAAATGTGAAATGAGCTTCCAAACTTTTAAAGACAAACTTATGTCTGCTCCAATATTGTCACTACCAGATGGGCTTGAGGGATTTATTGTGTATTGTGATGCTTCTCAAGTTTGTTTGGGTTGTGTGTTGATGGGAAATGGTATGGTCATTGCCTATGCTTCTAGACAACTCAAAGTGTATGAAAAGAACTACCCTACCCATGAGTTAGTCGCCATTGTGTTTGCATTAAAGTTTTGGCATACTTGTATGGGGTGCATGTTGATTTGTTCACCAATCCTTAGAGCCTACAATATGTCTTCACTCAAAAGAATCTAAATTTGAGGCAAAGGAGATGGTTAGAACTTCTTAAGGACTATGATATGAGTGTACATTATCATCTCGTTAAGGAAAATATGGTGGCAGATGCTTTGAGTAAGGTGTCTATGGGTAGTATAGCTCATATAGGTTGTGGTGATAAGGAGATAGCTGGGGAAGTGCATCGATTGGCAAGAGTGGAAGTTAGTTGGAAGAGATTTGTAATAGGGGTTTTGTTGTTGTTAATGGTTCTAGGCCTTCCTTTGTTGATGAAGTGACAAAAAAGCAAGATCTTGATTCCTCCTTGTTAGTGTTGAAGGCCTTAGTAAAAGAGGCCAAGGTGGAGGTTTTCTACAAAGACGGACATGGTGCCCTTAGGTACCAAGGTAGGTTGTGTGTCTTGTGTTGATTGTTTGAGGGAGAGAATCCTTGATAAGGCCCATAAATGTTCATATTCTGTCTACCTCGGTTCAATCAAAATATATAGAGATTTAAGAGATGTGTACTAGTGGGGAAGCATTAAGAGAGATATTGGCAAGTTCGTTTCCGATACTCATAGTTTTCAACAAGTCAAAGCCGAACATCAAAGGTCGGGTGGCCTAACCCTAGATATTGACTTTCCTACTTGGAAGTGGGAAGATATAAATATGGATTTTGTGATTGGGTTTCCTAAAACTAGAAGGGGTTTTAATTCCATTTATGTTATAGTCGATAGGATGACAAAATATGCTCACTTTCTACCGGTTAAGACCCCATATGGGGCCTAAGATTATGTAAGGTTTTACATTCATGACTTGGTAAGGTTGCATGGGGTTCCTTTTTCCATCATATTGGGAGACAATTCACTTCTCACTTTTGAAAGTCCTTTCAAAGGGGTCTTGGTATTAGAGTTAAGCTTTCTACGGCCTTCCACCCTTAAATAGATGGCCAAGCTGAAAAGACCATCAGCACCCTTGAAGATGTGCTTAAAGCATGTGTGTTGGATCTTAAACATAGTTGGCCTGATAATCTTCGGTTTATTGAGGTTTACAATTATAGCTATCATTGTTGGGACCAGATCTTGTTATGGATGCTCTTGACAAGGTTAGGATTATTAGAGAAAGGTTGAAGATAGCCCAAAGTCACCAAAAGTCCTATGCCGAGGAGAAGGATCTTCAATTAGAAGTTAGTAATTGGGTTTACTTGAAGGTGTCACCCATGAAAGGCGTGGTCTAGTTTGGTAAGAGGGGAAATTTGAGCCCAAGATTTGTGGGTCCTTATAGGTGATGAGAAGGGTTGGCAAGGTGGCTTATGAGTTGGAATTACCTAGGAAAATGGATTTGGTTCATCCAGTGTTTCATGTGTCCATGTTAAGGAAATCCATGGGTGATCCAAATGCCATTATACGTCTTAAGGTTGTGGGTGTTGTTAAGGATAATTTGACATATCAAGAGGTTTCACTTCAGATCTTGTATAGGGAAGTGTAGAGATTCAGAAACAAATAAGTCGCTTCCGTTAAGGTCTTTTTGAGGAATCAACAAGTTGAAAGTGCTACTTGGGAGGCCAAAGTAGACATGCAAAAGTGATATCCTTACCTTTTTCACTACACTAAATCCTAAGGTATTGATTTAAGTGGTTATATGATCTCAAGTCTTAAGTTCAACCCTCGTGCCATTCCATAAGTTCATGTTTAAATTGACTAAGTTCATGATCCAACCCTTAGGCAATGGCAAAGGTTGAATTTCACTATGGTGCTAAGCCGGCTAACATAGTGTGCCAAACTATCTGTTACTTATGTCATGCATTTCCTTTTCCTATTCATCACTACCTTGATTGGGATCATGATACTAGTCGGGGTTTAATGTTAGCCACCGTCAAACAACTAGCAAACTGAAGGAAAATGGATTATATATGCAAATACCAAACTCAAGAAGTGCAAATAATTCGGGTTATTAAGCTAGCTACTCATGGTTTCCACAACACTAAGTGGTGGGTTTAGCCACTCATGGCTGGGGCACACCAATCAACAATAAAATTAGAAGACAAAGAAAATTTCTTACGCAAGCAAAATGAAGAACAATGAAACCCTCTTTGAAATGAGAATCACAAGCTTGAATGATAAAATTAATCCACAAGTGAATATAAATCCCCAAATTTGAGTCTCAATGTAAAACCTTAAAATTTCTCTCTAAAACCCACTCAAAAAACTACTATCATATGAACAATGTTCTAAGAATAATGAAAAACTCCTAAAACCCTATTTATACTATTTACAAAAAGGTCCCTAAAATAATTAGAAAATCTGGCCGGCATCTGCTACAACTCATAGTTACAACTCGTAGGATGACCTACGAGAAATAACCGAGCTTTTGTAGCCAACACTTGGTACTTTGGAATTCACTGCTATGATTTACCTCTATGAGTCGTAATCAAGGCTATAGCTCATAGTGCTTCTCCTAGTCTACTATTGTATTTATTGGTCCAATTTTAATCAATATTGTTAATTGCTATGAGGCCCCTTTTTACGAGTCATAGAGAGGAGTACCACTCGTACCTTGAGCTCGTACAACTGAACTTCAATTTCTCTGATTTTTTTAAACACTGTTAATTGCTATGGACAACATCTATGACTCGTAACTTCGGCTACGAGTCATGATGTGGCTCGTAGTTCCTCAAAATCAACAAAATTTGTAACTTTTTAAAAAATCATGCCAACCTATATTTTCCGCAAAAATAAACACAAAAACACATAAAAACCATAAAAATTCACATTGAGAACACATAAATTCCCATTTTTAAGGCAGAGAAATCTGGAAAACTTTAACAAACTTTCAAACTTTAGCTTTTATGGAACCCTTGACGTAGAGATAGAAATATTAAGAACCCTTGAGAGAAATTTGGGAATTAAAGTCTCTAAAAGAATTAGGAATAGGACTTTATAGAGGTTGAATTGGTTAGGGTAGTTATAGCAGCCAAAACAACGTAGTTCAAAACTTAGATAGATTAGAAAAGTTAAAACCACCCTTTGTTAAAAACTACACAAACCATCCATGATACCCCTCTTACATATTGTGGAAATACCTACGATTCGTTCATGCCTCATAAAACTAGGTGTCATAAAAGTTGAACTATTGGAATTGCAGCTTCTGGCCCACGAACATGCAACATGACTCATAGTGGAACTTACAGTCCATAGAACCCTTCGTTGTGAGACTCCAATCTTACACAAATTTATTGTTACTCGAGGGCTCCACCTACCAGACCTTTTTATGGGTTGCGGTAATTTATATGGTCTGCTTTCTAACATATAAATTAACTTCCAAAAATCTGCCATTTTTTCATTTTTCTTGGGAACTTTCCACCGGTGCACCTACGACCTATGTTTTCTTCTACGGGCCATAGAGTGGATCGTAAGATCAACCTTTCAACAGATATCTTAACTCCTAGTTTCCCAAGCCTATAAACATGAGGGGTATTACAATATCTCTTCCTTGGGATCGCTCATCCTTGAGTGAGATATAATTACACTTGAATAAAGTAGAAATAGAGTCATCATCATAGCATAAATGCAAAATATGTAACTTAATCATCATTTTCATAAAGTCGTCAATACTAATGCATCAAATATCATTCAAAAAATAGTTTCATAATCGTGTATGTATGTAACTTAACTGGAGATATATATTCATGAGAATTTTGAAGGAATAGATCATACTATGTACCTTAGGCTTGATTAGAAGTAAGGACGTAAAAGTACCATTTCACCATACCCGCCTTAGCCGCCCAAGTAGCACTTTCAACTTGTTGATTTCTCCATAACACCTTGATGGATGCAACATTGTTTGTCCCATCCTGAGCCTACACCTTGGATATGGTCGGCAATCGGGAACCATTTCTGGTCAGGTGGACCACTTGGCATGGCTAAATTACTTAGTGGAAGACACTAACATCTTCATACATTAGGATAGGCTGAAAATTCAAGAAATCAAACATACCGCAATAATATATAATACTTGACTTAAAATTTTCAAACAACTACAATGAAATAACCTAAACAATATCTTTGTAGTCTATGAATCCCTAAAGTACTGACTCTTAACTAGGTTCTGAATTAGGCTCAAGGCTACCTCAACTAAATAAATATAAGGAAATAAAGACAATCGACGTCCTCTGGATGCAAAGAGGTTTTACCTACTGCTGATGGGGACTACTTTACTGAGCATGGACTAATATGGGTACCTGAATCAACATTATAAAATGATGCAGCGCCATAAGGTGTCAGTATATGGAATGTATTGTATATAAGATGGCTAGAAAGTACAAAAAACAAGATGCTCACTTTAAAACTAATCTTTAAGATAGCTTAATTGACAAAAGTATATCATGAAAGTAAAAGATATGCTTTTAAACTTGTTTAAAAGTGTAACTCAATACAAAAAAAATACTTACTTTAATGCATTAATCAACACAATTAAATATATAAAAATATGATAACTAAATGCTTAGCTCTGCAAATAGCTCAACTCAATTAAATATGCAACATAGTAAAAAATACTTCAATGAGGAAATAATAAATCTCAGTGTTTAAAGTTATAAATATTACTTCTTGGGGAGTTTCTCTAACCAACAATCATCACTATGAGCCTCATGCATCATGAGATGCAACATCTTGCCTCACCCTTCCAGAGGCATCGCATACTTTTCTAGGGTAAGGGACGAAAACTAGGGGAGTGGATCCATCCCAAAACTGGGTCATCTCAGTGGTAATGAGAAGTTTTACTTTTAGTATAATCCTATCCTACACTGGCTACATAGTTTATTAGTTCATGTTATTACTCACACTCATATTGGTGCTCAATACTACTTCTGAATTAACTTTTACGATGCTCGTAATCTTAAGAGTAAAAGTTCTCAAAGATGCCTCTTTAATCTTTTGGGACTTATCCCAACGTTAGCATTTCTTAAACTTTTCTCAACTTATCTCTTCTCTTTGATTGAGGTTTTAACAATGCAAATTGTCTCAAAAACATAATTTGATTACTCAGCTATCTTGTAAATATAGAAGCTTTAAGTACTCCTTAAACTTAACTCAAAACTGTGAACATAATGGTTTTCGTGAAATATGTAGGGTTCATACAATTACATTCTTAACCATGAAACTTTGACTTAATAACTTAATTTAGTAGCGAAATCTATAAAGACCATAATGTTTATCAAGAAAAATACATGAATAAGTATTTCAATGAAAGTAACTAGCGATTGGAAATACTTGATCTCAACTCATAAACTAGATCATCGATAGAGACTGTTAGTTAAAAATAATAAAATAATCATAGGATAAACTTTTAGGGCCTTACATACCTAGAAAAATTAGATTCTTAAGAACTTTGAAGAAGGTTCTTGGAAACCCTGGCTTTTCCGCACTTGAATGTACGTTATAGGTTTGGAGAATGTTTTAAGTGTTAATGAGTTGAAGAATCATGTTTGTGGGATTTAAATAGGTGAAAATTGACAAGTTTAGGCATAAACAGTGAGAAAGAATGAAAGTACCCATCTTTAGAAATGTTGTTTAAGTTGGCTATGAGTCCATCTATAGCCCGTAGAAGTTTTTATGGCTCATAGGTACCAATTCGTAAGTTTTTGGATAAATTTTGGGGTCACTGGATTGATTCTACTAGCCAATTCTACGGAATATAGAAGTTTTTATGACCCATGTTTGGGTTCTAAGTTCTAAGACTCAAATATTGACCTGTAGAAGTTTTTCTATCAGTTGATGATATGGGTCGCATTTTAGTACATAACCTATATATCAAGGTCATAGAAACAACTCTACACTGGCAGTCTGTAGTAAAATAGTAATAACTTTTGACTCTAAACTCCAAATGAGGTTAAATTAGTTGCATTGGAAAGATAATTAAACGGGATTCCATTAGGTATGTCATAGGAAACCTAATTATTTGTTTTTTAAGAGTTATAGTCATTTATAGTTGACCCTTGCAGAATCTAACATAAAAAACATAACCGATATGAAAGTTTTGAACTTTAATAAAACTAGAGGTCTCTTATGAACCTAATCCACTACTAATACAATTCATGCACATGTAAATTAGCCTTAAAATATAGATACATAAAAGTCAACACTAGGATCAAGGTTAAATACATAAAACGAAAAAAATGAATCCTATGAATAAAGTTGTGAGGTTATCTCTTATGAACCTAATACACCTTAGGTGAATGTATTTACCCTTAATATTTTCTCTCTTATGATCTTTCCTACCAAAACAGGTAGGACCGATTCATACAAGAAGTTTGAAAACTATCAATGGCACAAAAGATAAGAATGATACAATGTTAAACATGTTTCACACTCTATTCGAAGCTATTAGACATAGAATATGGGAGCCTTGAAAAAGATATATGGAGAAGAGTATGGTTCTTTGAATGATACAATTGATAGATTTTTAATCATAGCAACACTTCTTGACTACACTCTTCTTCCTACATAAAACAATTCATCAATTGTGATTTGTTGTTCCCATAAGGACACTTATGAATACTTTTACCAAGGTCTATGTCTAACTGCATACTCCTACTTTGACCAAGCCTAACTTTAAGTCACAGGGTACTACACATGAGATAATCATGTAAATTTTAATAAAAAAGTTTATGCTTTATACCTTTATAAGAAATTTCATTCCAAGAGTACTACCCTAATTCATCACATTCAAGCCTTCTACTAGAATCACTTCGTGGGCTCTAAGTAATGACTCTTTTAGAATCTCCTATCTTCTTATGTTTTTAGCTGCCAAAATATCATACCACAGTACAATGAGACAATATGAATGCTCTCATATATCTCTAAATAACAACACCTTATCTTGGACTTTCTTCCCACTTACAGCTTTACCTTAGGTGGAATGGTAAATCATTAGTATCACAACAAGAAACAGGAACCTCCTCCTATCTATAGTTGCTCGACTACTACTATTGGTATCACCATTAAAACTAAACAAAATCACTAAAGGGATTAGAACAAGAGATCTAGAGTATGATTTTTGGAGAAACCATTTTCTATATAAATGTGCATGTGATATTATTACAGTGTGAGCCACTGAGAGTAAGTCACAAGTTTGTGACACTAAGTATAACAAGAACTTGAGTGCTTATATGAATAGATCCATATCATGAAACTGATATATGAGACTTTGTAAAGTAAGATTGAGATCAATGGACTAGGATCTTCATCTCTTATTCTAGCAATCAAGAATAGCTCTGAATTAGTCTATAATGTATGAGTATAGATCATTGATATAATGCTGACATGCATGACGTCTATAAAGTATTATAATGTTTGAGATTAAGGAAGGTGCTAGAGTAAGAGTGGATTGATATACCACTAAAACTTCTTATGGATGCACCACATTCTATTTATCATCACTTGACTTGGATTCTTAACTTATTATCTCCCCCTTAAGTTTGAGGCTAACACTTTAAGACTATAAACCTATTCCACCTTCCTTAAACTGATCCATAATTATCTCTCTCTAATACTTAGAGAATTGCTAATCTCGTGTCTACCGAACCATCCCAATGCATGTACTAGGATGACTTGTAGGACTACTTTCTAAGGTGGTTCACTTAACCTCATCATAGTACCATACTTGTACCATTCATATTTACCGCAAGATAACATCTTAATTCCTCGCTTACTCCATGTCAAACCTACTAGATCAAAACTCAAGATATCATTATCGATCACCTTCATGTTGTCATTTCTCTTATCATGACACGTAACTCAAGGTCATGCTTTATGTCCAGTACTAAAGCAGGTGTATAGATATAATTTCTCATATACTATGCTCATTTATATGCTATCAAAATATAATACTTTTTTTGCTTAAAACATGGAATTTTGTGTGCTCTTAATGCGATGTTAGTGGGTTCTATATTTTTTTCTATTTGGTCTGTAGGATTTAATGGTTGGTACCGATTTGGGAATGAATATGCAGAAGCTGCTAATTTTGGGGATATATGACACCTTTTAAGGGCAGTAAAGCATTCTACAAGCCATGAAGTAGGTTTTATCAACAATTCCAATGAGGGGAAAATTTACTAAAGTTTGTTCTACAAACATGCTGACGGATCATGAATCATTCTATGAATCGTAGACCAAGTCTCTTACCCTGACGATCAGAGAAAAAACACTTTCTAAAGTTTAATCAGTTGAAACTCCCTACAGGTCATAGAACACATAGGCTATAAAGGGATAACATAGAATAGATTTCCATCTTTTCAGCAACAAGTACAAAAGCCCAATTACGGGCCGTGAAACACAGTATGACCTCTAAAGCAGTTTGTGGAACGTGCTGACCCAGTTATCATATTTTGTTTAGGATTAGTCTTTTAAACATTATAAATAGATTTTTAGGTTATTTTTCTTGGAGAGTTCTAATAGTTAACAGAAAAAATTTGACATAGAGTAAAGAAAACATTGGAGAGTTTTGAGAAACACTTGTACTCTTTGATTTATCATCTAATTACTTTATTCTGACTCTCATTGAAGCTTAGATTTACTTGTGATTAATTCAATAATTTAAATGATCTATTATGTTATTCCAATTCAGAAGTCTTGCATCTACACAAATCATGAGTAGCTAAATCCATAATAAGGGTTGTGGAAACATTGAAGAATTGACAAAGTAAAATTGGATAATTCATAATTCTTGTAAAGTGTGCATAGATGTATTAATTAACTCTTGTTATTTTGCATGTTTTCTAGTAGTGGCCAACATTAGAACCCACCTAATATTACTGACTAGACAAAGGTAGCAATGAATTGAAAAAAAATATTAACTATCATGATTTGATTGATGTGTTCTCATCTAATCAACCGAACTAGGCCAAGGAGAGGTTGTACTTGGATAATAGGTAAGGGTTAATAATGTCACACTACAAAGATGGGCCAACTCACGTCATGAAATTTGCCTCTCACCTGGTCCAAATTGTTTGGTGGACTTAACTTACCATCCTGCATGTTATAAAATAGAAAACAATTAGGTCATCCAGTGATACTAAGTGAAGGAATCATGGGAAACACAATACCCTTGTTTCTCTCCATATTGGTTTAAACACTTGTTTTAGTTTTAGGTTACTTTCACTAGTTGTTATTACCCAATACCCTCTTGGGGAGATAACTTTGTTAATAACTCAAATTGCATTAATTGACTTCTTCTAAGTCTACAGTAATTCCTTGGTTCGACCCTAACCTTGGTTAGATTCTATTTCTTGACAACGATCACTTTATCCTCAAAAAGAAAGTCTAACTTGGGCAGCATAAAGATTTTGGCGTCGTTGCTGTGGAACATGGCTAGAGTTGCTTAATTCAAGTGATTTGGGGAGTTAACCCTGGTTTCCTTCATTCTACAGTTTTTTTCTTTATGTTTTTTTTCAGGGTGCAAGTGTAGTGTATGCCCAACAAGCAAAGTAAAGGCAGACCCTTGACTCTGTTTGACCTAGAGATCCAAAGAACACTGAGAAGAATGGCCCATAATAACATGCACAACATATCTAATATAGTTGTAAACAGGAAGTGAGAATGTTGAAAATAAAAATCCACCTCCTCTAGAGGATATTGCTCCACAGTGATATGCTACCACTAAATAGTAATTTTGATGCTTAAAACATAGGATTTTGTGTGTTCTCAATGCGAGTTTATTTGTTTTATATATTTTTATGTTTAGATTTGTAGGATTATTGGTTGGGCATGATTTGGGGAAAAGTTGCAAAAGTTGCTGGTGTTTGCTATTTTATAAGACCTTATATGAGTCCTAGAGCATTCTACGAGTCGTAAAGATGTTTCGTAAGAAATTTTAGTAAGGGGAAAATTTCTGAAGTTAAAGTTTACGAGGCATACATACATATCGTAAAGAAAGTTACAAGTTGTAGACTATATTTCATGCCCTGAGGATTAAAGAAGTGGACTTGCAGGAAATTCATCAGATGAAACTCCCTTTGCAGGTCATAAATCACTTTATGAGTCGTAAAGGGGTATCGTAGCAGAGAAGTCCAAAATTCAAATAGCTAATTATGAGACCCCAAGTACAAGCAGTAGAAGAATTTATGGGTCGTGGAGTGCTTTCGTGGAGTTTATCAACAATTTTCCTTATTTTTAGGACTTATTTGTAATTATTATAAATAGGTTTTTAGATCATTATTCAGGGAGGGACGTTACTTTTCAAAGTTTTAGTGTTTGTACTCAAAGGACACAATACTTTGAGAGAAAATATTGTGAGAGAGTTTTTGAGAACACTTGTGAATTAATTCAATCATCAAGGATATGATTCCTATTGACTTTCAATTTGCTTGAGCTTAATTTAATTGTGTAAGTATTTATTTATGTCTCTTCAATTCATAATTTCTTCATCTACATATAGCATGACTAGCTAAATTTACAACTAGGTTTATGGTAACCATGAAGAATTAAAAATTAAAATAGAATAATTTAGAATTCTTGGAAGGTGTATATGTATGTATTAACTAACTCTTTTCACTTTGCATATTTTCTGATGGTGGAAAACATTAGAACCTGCCTAGTATTACTGAATGGACCAACATAGTTATGAATAGGAAAAGAGATTAATTAACAAGATCCAATTAATATGTCCTTGTCTAATCAACTGACCTGGGCCAAGGTGAGGTGGGATTAATAGTTAAGGGTTAGTAATGCACACCATGGAGATGGGCCAAATCACATAGTAAAATTTGCTTCTCACCTTTGAACAAAGGGCTTGGTGAACTTAGATTACCCTCCAGCATGTTACACACTAGAAAAAAATTAGGTTATTCGATAATACTGAGTTGGGGAATTATGGGGAATACAATACCCTATTTTCTCTCTATTATTGATTTTTTTTGTGATAATGTAGTTTTAATTTTTTATTGATTATTGCAAACCCCTATTAGGGGAATTGAGTCAGTTAACTACTCGGGTTGTATATTGGCGAATTTGTCTTGAGTCTATGTATTCCCTGTTGGTTTGATCCTAACCTCGATTCTATTTCTTGATAGCAACAACTTTATCCTATAAAAGGAGGTGTAATTTGGGCAACGTCGCAGAGCCACATGATTTCAATGCTAATGATTATCAGTGGAATCAATATTGGCTGAATCCTATGGCTACAAAGATGATGGGAGCTATTGTATTTCCACCACTACCGACTAATATAAAGTTCGTAGTTTTGAGTGGATTACTTCAGATACTACAGAACCATAGGTTGTTGGTAGGCCTTTCATCGGAGGATCCTCATAGCCATCTGCATAACATTGCATTTGTTTGCAAGAGTATGATGGGAACACAGAATTTATCTATGGATGTTCTGGGACTTTGTATCTTCTCATAATCTCTTACAGTCAATACAACACTATGGCTATCTGAGCTCTCGCAGAGTTCGACACAAATTGGGTTGAATTACAAAAGGTCAATTTAGAGAAGTACTTCTTGAGGTCCAAGAAGCTCAAGTTGAAAGATCAAATCTACAAATTTGAGCAACTTCTTGGTGACTTGATCAGTACTACGTGGGAGAGGTTTACTAAGTGCTTGAGGAGTGTCCCAAACTACAAAATTATTGATGATGCCTTGTAGAGATCTTCTACCATGCACTTGACGAAAATAGTCATTATTGGGGGCATGCTCTTAGATCAACCATTAGCACGGATTGTGGAAGGAATGGAGAGAGTGGTCAAGACTAGTCATGCATGGGGGCAAAGCGACAGAGCATATAGAGAAACTCTATGCATTATCAGTATTGGTTTGGAGAAAGCTAAGATATATAAAGAGATTATGCAAGAACTTTCCCAAATTCGTATAGGCATAGAGGTGATGATGAAGTAGAATCAGGAGCGAGTCAATGCAGTTGTTCATTAGCCTCCACACGTACCCATGTATGATGATACATATTTTGAGAAGGACACTTGTATTATTGCAAATCAGATGGGGGGTTTCTAGGCCAATACCCAAGGGCCTAATTAGGAATATTAGCACTAAGATAAGTGAAACCAAGGTCAAAACTTCAATCTAGATAGAGCTTCTAGAGACAATCTTGGAATGTACTATAATAGGAATCGGGGCCAAGATAGAGGAGTAGATTAGGGCCACAGAGATGGTTATAGAAATGGTCCTTATATACCACCACACAACTGTGACACAGATGTGAGTAGCTTAACAGTTGTGGAGATGTTTGATGATCTATTGAAGAAAGTTGAAAGACAAGATGAGACTCTGAGAGGGATGACATCTGAGGTCTCTAGTTTCCATCAGAAAGTCAAGTCACATTTTATTGTCATCAAGCAACTTGAGAAATAGTTTGGTCAAGTATCAACTAAAGTCAATCAGTGTCAAAGGGGTACACAACTTAGCAATACAATTCAAAATCCTTAGAATGAAGGACAGTGCATGGCGGTTACTACTCGTGGTGGCAAGAGCACCATTGATCCTCCAATGCCAATTGGTGGGGATGATGTTTGAGAGGAGACAATTATGGTCAAAGATTTGGATATCAGAGATACTTGTGGCAAGGATGGGGTGAGTGAAGCTGTTGATGCGGCACACAAGATGAAGCCCATTCCTAGACCTCCTCCTTCCTTCCCTCAAAGAATCAAAAAGAGGGAGAAGGAAGGCAAGTTTAAGATCTTTCTCCCCATGGTGAAACAACTCTCCTGTCATGACCCAAGCCTAGGGCGTAGATGTGACACAGTGCATGGGAAACTCGAAGTGACCCCAACCAAGCCTCTTTGCATATCATAACACATCCTTGGTTGTAGAAGAAATAAATTATCAATGAACGATTAAAAGCAAGGGTAATAGGACTAAGGGGAAACCTTCATACCGTAAACAACAAGAGTTAGTAGAGTCAAAACTTATAGAATAGATACATAACATGTCCAATAACACCTCTACTACATAGATAAGAGCGGGGGACAAGACAAAGCAGCTGGGCTCACCCTCATAGTCAATATATAAAAAGAGAGAAAGTCTTAATAAATAGCAAGAGATCATAAGTAATGTTCCCAGAATGGAGGAATCGCCAACAAGGTTGATCGAAGTCAAACTAGAAGCATAGAGGAGGAAGAGGATTAAGCAGTAAATTGGTTCGTATATTGTGACATCATGTAGTCATAGAGTATGCATTAGTACATCTGAATGTACTATGTATGTAGAATGCAATGCAAAAATAAATAGGTATCATAATAAAAATGCTTAATTCAACAATAAACGAGCATACGGGAATATAACATGAATGTAAGATGCTTGAATTAAACCATACTATCATAAAACATAACATATGTGTAAGGAGTGACATTTCTTACTGTAATCCAAGGCTTATCACTCTTTTGGAGAGGATCATGAGTAAGACCCCCTTCATGAGGTTGTTGACGTACAAACCCCTTTTATAATATCCCCCGTATTCAACCTTTCTCTAATAATCCTAACATTCTCAAGAGCCTCCACAACCAGATCTCATCCCAACAAAGCTACCTCACCAATCTCAAACCTATCAACCAGTGATCTACAACATCTCCCATAGAGAGCATCAATTTGAGCCACACTAATACTAGAATGATAACTATTGTTATACGTAAACTAAATCAATAGAAGATGATGATCCTAACTACCTTTAATCTCCAATGCACATGCTCTAAACATATCATCAAGGGTTTGGATGGTCCCCTCAGCTTGCCTATCCATTTGAGGGTAGAAGGTCGTAGAAAGCTTAAATCTAGTACCAAGACCTCGCTGAAAGGGCCTCTAAAAGTGTGAAGTGAATTTTTCCCCACGATCTGATAAGATGGACAAAGGAACCCCATGCAGCCTTTCTAGGTCATGAATGTACAACATTACATAATCTTCATCCCCATATGTGGTCTTAACCAGTAGAAACTGAGCTGACTTTATCATTCTATCAACAACAACCCAAATGGAGTCAAAACCCTTTCTAGTCTTAGGCAACCTAACCACAAAATCCATATTTATCTCTTCCTACTTCCAAGTAGGATCAATGTCTTGGGTTAGGCCACCCAGCCTTTGATGTTCAGCTTTGACTTTTTGACAACTATGACAATAGAAAATGAATTTGGCAATGTCCTTCTTAATGCCTCCCCACTAATATACATCCCTTAAGACTCTATACATTTTGGTAGAACCGAGGTGGATAGAATAAGAAGAGTTATGGTCCTCATCAGGCATCTTTTCTATCAAACCATCAACACATTATACACAAAACCTACCTTGGTACCTTCGGCCACTATCTCCCTTTTGGAAAAAAACCTCCACCTTGCACTCTTTTACCAAGCCCTTCAATTCCAATAATGAGGGATTAAGATCTTGCTTTGCTATTACCTCATGAACCAAAGAAGAGTTAGAACGATCCAAAACAACCACACCACTATTACCAACCTTTTCCAACCTAATTGCCAATCTAGCCAATCGATGTACCTCCTTAGCTATTTTCTTATCACCACCATCAACATAAACTAGACTACCCATAGACACCCTACTCAAAGCATTCACCACCACATTTGCACCCCATATAAGTAATAAAGCCAAATCTTTAATGTAAACACAATGAAAGCTAACTCAAGATCATAGGTAGGGTAGTTATATTTCATGCACTTTGAGTTGTCTAGAAGCATAAGCTATGACCCTACCATTTTGCATCAACACACAACCCAAACAAACCTGGGAAGCATCAAAATACACAACAAATCCCTCAATCCCATTTGATAGTGACAATATAGGAGCAAAAACAAGCTTATCTTTCAAGGTTTTGAGGCTCCTCTCATATTCCTATATCCAGACAAACTTAACCTTCTTTTGAGTCAACTTTTTCATAAGGGAAGAAATAGAAAAGAACCCATTCACAAACCTCCGATAGTAACTTGTTAAGCCCAAGAAACTCCTAATATCAAATGGGATCAATGGTCAAGGCCAATTTCTAATCACATTGCCTTTTTAGGATCCACCTTTATACCATCTCTCGACACCACATGTCCTAGGAAAGCAATCTCCTTCAACTAAAATTCAAACTTTTCATATTTAGCATAAAATTTATCCTCCATCAATGTTTGCAACACAACCCTCAAATGAGCCTTATGTGCTTCATCACAAGAAGAATAAATCAAAATATCACCACTAAAGGCCACAACAAAAGAATCAAGGTTGGGTTTGAAGACCCTATCATTAGGTCCATATAGATGGTCGGTGCTTTGGCTAACCCAAAAGACATCACCCAAAATTCATAATGCCCATAACTAGTTAGTAAGGCCATCTTGGAAATGTCACACACCCTCTCTTTCACTTGATGATACTCAGAATGAAGATCAATTTTAGAGAAATGGCTAGCCCATGCAATTTATCAAACAAATATCAATCCTTGGAATATGATACCTATTCTTGGTGGTGACCCTATTGACTTGCTAGTAGTTAATACATATGCTAAGGGACCAATCCTTCTTTTGGACAAACAACACCAATACACCCTAAGGTGATTGGCTAACCTAATAAATTCCTTCTCCAACAAGTTCCTTAATTGTTACTTCAACTCCTTTTAACTCTGCTGGGGCCATACTGTAAGGGGGGAATAAAAATGGGTTGAATATTGGGGAGGAGGTCTATGCCAAAGTCTATTCCCCTTTTGGGAGGAACACTAGAAAGGTCATTTGGGAAGACATCAAGAAACTCATTTACAACTGGAACTGAATCTATGGGAAGGACGTTAGACTCCGTATCCCTAACCCTCAAAACATGGTAAAGACACCCCTTGGAGATCAACTTACAGGCTTTAATAAGAGATGAATCTGCCCATGACCACCACATCTTGACTTTCTCACTTAAGGACGGTTTTATTTGGAAAATGAAATTTGACCCTATAGGATCTACAATTAATAGAAGCATAGTATGCATGCAAGAATAATATCAAAATCAACCATGTATAACTCAACAAAATCATAGAGCAATATCTTATGCAAGATGCAAAAAGGACAATTTCTATAAACTTTTCAACCAATAATAGATACACCAATAGGAATAAACACCTCAAATGACTCATGCAACAACTTAGGGTAAGCATGGAACTTTTTGGCAACAAAGGGCATAACAAAAGAAAGAGTGGGACTCAGATCAATAAATGCATACACATCAAACAAAGATTTTCAATATAGCAGTAACAACATCGAGGACTACATCAACCTTTGCCTCCCAAGCAAAGCATAAAATTAGTTGTGCCTTTAGGAATCATCTTGTGGGCCACCTCTCCCCAAGGAAATCATGATAGCACTTTGTGGATGAACATTTTTGCCCTTGTTGCAATTTCGAGGGCAATACATCTTTCTGTGACCAACCGCCTCACAACCAAAGCATGCATTAATCTCTAAAATATGGGCCTTTATGACCCCATCCATACCTAGGACACACCTCATTAGGAATCATAACACCAACACCTTGGGCCTTTGGAAAGTCATTGGTACCCCTCCTTTGAAATGCATGAAAAGACCCTTGGCCTTTATGGAACCAGCCACGTTTTTGGAACTTACCATCAAAACGGGCCCTCTTGGCCTCATGACCCCTTCTCTTCCTCAATTTCTTCTGTTCCATTTATTCATCATAGGTCAACAAATACGATAAGTCCATATGACCGATCAACATAGCAGACCGACATTCTTCACTCACTAAGTTAGACACCCCCATCACGAACTTGTTTATTCTCGACCTTAGGTAGACAACCAAGTAAGGAGTAAATTTTTAAAGTTGGTTGAACTTGCTGGCATATTCCCACACAGTCATTGACCATTATTTCAAATTCATAAATTCCACCAGTTTAGCTTCCCTAAGTTGAAGAGGGAAGAACCAATTAAGGAAAGCTACTTTGGACTCTTCCTAAAGCACCACATAATTGACTCTCTTCTCTTCTTTCCATTGGTTATACCATATTTGTGTTACCCCTTTGACATGGTGGGCTTCCGACTCCTCTTTTTCTTTCGATCTCACACCCATGATAGCTAATATCTTGTAGACCTCATCAATGAACTCTTGAGATCCCTCATCTACCTTTGACCTATAGTATTCTAGGAGATTCATTGTCATGAAGTCTCTCACCCGAGAAGCTGGTGTTGGAGCATAAGGGGCTTGGGAACCTTGAGTGGCTTGATTAGCCACCACTTGAGCAAGAAAGGTGAGAGCATCCCTAAGGTATCTATTAGCCGGTTGCTCCTTGGTGTTCGGGCTCTTCTCTATGTCATGTTAGGCATGTTTTAGCATAGTAATGAACAAGAATTAAGGAAGGAAAGCTTACTTCAACTATATAGCATGCATTAGAACATAAAGAAGGGAAATATTTCCTAAAATATTTCATAGCCTCCTAATCATAGTTGTAGTGCACAACATAATGATGAATAAGAATCTAAATCAATGCAGTGTGTTGGACTCTTAGGATCTAACAACCTAGTGCTCGGATACCAAGTTTGTAATGACCCAAGCCTTGGGCCTAAACGTGACACGATGCATGGGGAACCCAAAAGGACCCTAAGCAAGTCTCTTAACATATCATTACACATTCTTGGTTGCGAAAGCAATAAATTATCAATCAACAATTAAAAGCAAGGGTAAAGGGACTAAGGGAAAACCCTTATATCATAAATAACTAGAGTCAATAGAGTCAAAGCTTATAGTATAGATACATAATATGTCCAACAACACCTCTACTCTATAGATAAGAGTGGGGGTCAAGACAAAGAAATCGGGCTCACCCTTATAGACAATACACAATTCAAGAAAGAAAGTCTTAATACATCGCAAGAGATCGTAATTAACGTCCTTAAAATTGAAGACTGAACAACAAGGTTGATAGAAGTCATACTAACCATGTGGATGAGGAGGAGGATAAAGCGGTACACTGGTTCCTACATGCTGACATCATATAAGAATAGAGTATGCGTTAGTACATCTGAGTTTACTAAGTATGTAGGATGTAATGCAACAATAGATAGGTATGATAATCGAAATGCTTAATTTGATAGTAGAAGAACATATGGCAAAATGACATAAATGGAAGATATTTAAATTAAATCATACTTTCGTAGAGCATAACATATGTGGAGGGAGTGACCATTTCTTAGTGCAATCTAAGGCCTATCACCCGCTTAGAGAGGCACATGAGGTACTAACCCCTTCATGAGTTTGTTGAGGTACAAACCCCCAATGGGTTGATGGGTACAAACCTCCAACATGGTTGATGGAGTACAAACCCCCCAACAAGGTTGATGGGTACAAACCTCCAAAATGGTTGATAGATTGTCACACCTTTACCATCCACGGTGACTAGAGTACAAACCCCCGATAGGTTTATACTAGAGTATAAACCCCCAACAAGGTTGACAGATAGTCGTACCCTACCTCCAATGGTGATCGGAGTACAAACCACCCGATAGGTTACCAAGGTACGAACCCCTTGGCATAGTTACCCGATGTGCGACCACTAAGTAGGGCATGATCACAAGCCAACAGTATATAGAATTATATTATTTATAGGTTGATCTATCTCATCATCAGCTAGTTATCATATACATACATATATTTCATCATCATTTCATCATCATATGATCATCATCATATGACCATCATATACACTCATGCATTCCATCATCATTCTATTCTCATTTTATCATCATATAACACTCATATACATAAATGTATTTCATAATTATTTCATCATAATTCTATCATCATTTCATCATCATATAGTCACTCAACTCATAAGACAAGCATTGAGCCCTCAACTCCTCAATAAGTCATAACCAGACATTTTATCAAACACTTAGAGGGTATGTAGTGCTAGTGTAAAACTATATAGTCCAAGAATAAAATCATAGTAGAAAATTCAATGTAAAACCTTCAATAGATGCCTTGTAAGACCCTCAAAAAATATACATCAAAAGCCTTCATCATCGTAGAAAAGAACTTAGCTCTATATCTAAAAACATGGTAAAACAGTCACAATTTCATAAATTCCAACATGGTGTGTAGTGATTTTCATAATAGTTAAGACCCATGAATAA
>JAOTQJ010200545.1:0-20082 GCA_025642045.1 Solanum sejunctum | reverse complement strand
TTACATTTCATTATATTTCATTTCATCTAACATTTTCATCTTGGCATGTCTATCCATATCTAGTACTTCTACATATGAGTTTTGAGCTAATAGTTTTAGGAAATAGCCTCTCTACCTCGATGAGGTAGCAGTAAGGTCTGCGTACAATCTACCCTCCCCAGACCCCACTTGTGGGACATCACTGGGTATGTTGTTGTTGTTGTTGTTACATAACTTTTGACTTTGAGAGAAATAGGAGCCGCCGTGAAGGCCGGAGAATTTTGGTTTCATCTTTTCTTCTCATTTATTATTTATTATACATTTATCTTTGGATGAATTGTGGTAATTTCTTCATGTCTATGTTGAGTTAAACTTCTCGTTCTAAGATTATGGTAGCTAATTTTCATGCCCTGAGTCATCACCCTAGACTTGGCCGGCACTCAAAAACTATTTCTGATCCCAAGTGAACTACTTGGCCTAGCCACTTATTCAGCAGAAGATATAACATTAGTGGAAAAGGGCTATAAAAGTAATAGCTAACTCATGAATAAGCTGAATAACTAAATATAACTGTTCACAAGCAACAATTGCAATAGCTAAAGCTAGAATAGTACACATAGTCTATGGAACCTCTCTACAACTGTCTAAAATGACTAATGGGACAGGCCCCAAGTAGTCAGAACTAAAATAAAACTGAAATAGCATAACATCAACCAAAGAGCCATGGACTGCGAAGAGGCATCACCACTGTCTAGAAGCTAGCAAGTTCTCAATGGAGCGTCTGCTAAGGAACTCGGTCACCTACGTTTGCATCATAAAATGATGTAGGTCCTAAGGACATTAGTACATGGTATGTACAATACGTAAGATGTCCAAAACATTTAAACAATATATCATAATGCTTCTCAAAATACATAAACACAATTCATAATTAAATAGTAATAATCATAAAGGCTTGTATGCTGAAAATAACATGCTGAAAATTGAAATGTAAAATTTAGTTTCTTAGCTTGGAGAGTTTCTCTAATCGATAACCACCACTATAAGTTTTGTGATGATACAACATCTTATCCACACTGCCGGAGTTATCCTACACTTTGCTGCCATAGGGGACGAATAACTAGAGGAGTGGATCTATCCCAAACTGGGCCATCTCAGTGCCTAATGAGAAAGGTACTGTAGCACAGTCCTATCCTATGTTGGCTACATAATTATGAGCTTGAGTAATATATTCTACTCTCACCCAAATCGGTGCTCAATACTACTCCCAAAATATTCTTATATAGCTCATAAGTTTTAAATAATAAATTCTTAAAATCTTATCTTTCGGGGACCTAGCCCAGCTTTAACTTTTCTTAGCTTCTTCACTGAAATCTTGTACTAAACTGAAATCTATTATCTTTTAAAATATTCTTTAACATATAGTTTTCTCAGCTAAAGTGCAAGAATTATTCAAGAGAAGAATTCTTTAACTGATCTTGACTATAAACTTTATGGGTATTCATATAACCCAGATAAAATTCACAAGAAATAAAGTATAGCTTTAAATCTTGAAATCAATACACTATGTAATCATTAAAGGATCAAGAACCATCATTCTTTATCAGGAATCTAAACATACGTAAGAAATTTTAATAAACATTATAGGATTAACGTAAACTCAATTTCAACTAAGGCTTAGAACTTGTTGGGTGAAAAGTATCACATGCTTTCTAAAGTATTCTCAAAATGAATTAATTTTTTTGTGTGGCCTTACCTACTTTGGGAGGAATTTCTTGAAGAGTTGGAGAGAATTCTTAATTTTCTTGAAGAGTTGGAGAAAATTCTTGATTTTCTTTATGCTTGAATGTTCCTTGGAAGGGTTTTAAATGAATAGATGCATGAAAGAAAACATCTTAGGACTTACTTCAACGTAAAACTAAATTAATTTAGGATAAGGGGTATGGAAAAAGTCAAATTTACCCTTTCCCACTAAAAAATAACAAACTGCTCCTTTCGTACACTAGTGCGCGACGCACACTAGTGCTTTGTAGAACTTTTTCGCAAATTTTGGACTTTTCATAAATTTTTGAAAATTCTGAAGTGTGGTTCTGCGTCCACTCTCCATCGTGAAATGGGGACAAAAATCCCATTGTTTTGAGCTCAGTTGAACAAAAATTTAACTCGCATTTTTTAAGTTTTTGTCAAGTCGAGATCATTTTTTAACTCGATGTTTTGCACTGATCTCAAATTAGATCTCAGATTTGGAAATGGACAAGGGAAGACACGTTACACGCAAGGTCAATTCTAAGGGTACTTTTGTCATTTCAAAAGGTATTACAATATCTCCCCCTTGGGATCATATATCCTCGAATAATAACGATATGGACAAAGCTAGCTCAAACCACAAGATTTTCTAACATAATAAATATAAATCTTTGAGGTGAAAATACGAAAGTTTACCTTCTAGGTCCTCATTTAGGCCAATGAACAAGTGTGGATACTTGGCCTTCATATCTTTCTCGGCCTCCCATGTGGCTTTCTCTATGAATTGGCTCCTCTACAGAACCTTCACCAAAGCAATCTCCTTGGTCATCAATTTATGAACTTGCTGGTCTAATATTTGCACCAGAATCTCTTCATAAGATAAGTTATCCTTAATCCCAACACTTTCAACTGGAAAAATTAGAGAGGATCTCCCAAGCGCTTATTAAGCATGGAAATATGAAACATTAGATGTATAACACTTAACTCTACTGGTAACTCTAACTCATAAGCAATGTTGCCCATGCTTCTCAAGATCTAATAAGGCCTAATATATCATGGCCTGAGCTTCCCTTCTTCCTGAATCACATAACTCTCTTCATGGGGATACCTTCAAGTACACCTAATCGCCTACCTCAATCTCCAAGTCTCTCCTTTTAACACCTGTGTATGACTTTTGTTGGCTCTAAGATGTATGGAGCCTCTCCTGGATAACCTTCATTTTTTCCATAGCCTGATGGACTAGATCAGGTCCTATCAATCCTGCCTCACCAACTTTAAACCACCCTATGGGTGATCTACACCTTCTTCCGTAAAGGGCCACATACGATGCCATCTGTATGCTATCCTGAAAACTATTATTATAAGAGAACTCAATCAAAGGTAATGATCATCCCAGTTACCTTTAAAGTCTATCACGCATGCCCTCAACATATCATCCAAGGTCTGTATGGTCCCTCTGCTTGCTCGTCTGTCTGTGGATGGAAAGTTATGCTAAGATTCACCTTCATACCAATCCCCTTCTGAAAGGACTTTCAAAACTATGTTGTAAAACGGAGCTCCTCTATCTGAAATATTGGATATAGGGATCTCATGCAGCCTAACAATCTCCTTAAGATAGAGTCTTGCATAATCCTCAGGTGTATCAGTTGTCTTGACAGGTAGGAAGTGAGCTGACTTGGTCATTCTATCTACTATTACCCATATCGAATCATGTCATCTACGAGATCGAGGTAAGCCTATTATGAAGTCCATATTAATAATCTCCCATTTCCATTTTGGAATCTCTATGTTTTGAGCTACACCACAAGGCCTTTGGTGCTCAACCTTGACTTCCTGGCAACTTGGGCATCTAGACACGAACTCTGCAATGTCCTTATTTATATCACCCTACCAATAGACTTCTCACAAATCTATATACATCTTTGTTGCACCAAGGTGGATAGAGTATTTAGCATTATAAGCCTCAGCCAAGATCCTATCTCTAAGACCATCAACATTTGGCACATTCAAACTACCTTGGTATCTCAGGACACCATCTCCCCCTTTTGAGAACACTAATACTTTCTGCTTCTGAACATCTTCATTCAATTAGAGGAGGATGGGATCCCTGTCTTGGTTTTCTTTCACTTCTACCACCAGAGGTGACTCTGACCCATCCCTGACAACGGCCCCACCTTCGTTAGAATCTTCAATTTTCACCCCCAAATGAGCTAGCCTGTGAACCTCCTTGGCTAACTCTCTCTTTTCAGCCTCAACATTGGTTGTGCTCCCCATGGTCACCCTACTAGGAGCATCAGCAACTACATTATCTTTACCTGAATGATAGAGAATACTCATGTCATAGGTTTTTAGCAGCTCCAACTATCTCCTCTATCTTAAGTTCAGCTCCTTCTAGCCAAACACATACTGTAAACTCTTGTGGTCAGTAAATATATCATGTGCCTACCATATAGATAGTGTCTCCAGATCTTCAGAGCAAATACCACCGCAGCAAGCTTAAGATCATGAGTTGGGTAATTCTTTTCATGAATCTTAAGCTGTCTGGAGGCATATGCTATCACCTTGCCTCTCTGCATCAACACACAACCCAAGCCTACTCTGGAAGCATCACAATAAAAAATAAAATCATCAACTCCATCTGGTAAGTATAAGACTGGGGTTGTGGTCAGCCTAGTCTTCAACTCTTGGAAACTCTTCTCATAAGATTCTGAACACTCAAACTTAGTGTTCTTCTAAGTTAGCTTAGTCAAGGGAGCTGAGATAGAAGAAAACTCCTCTACGAACCATCTGTAGTGCCCCCACCAAGCCCAAGAAACTCCTTATCTCTGTGGTTGTGGACCTTGGCCAATTTTTTGCTGCCTTAATCTTTTGGAAATCAACCTAGATACCTTCACCAAACACAATGTGCTCAGGAAATGCCACAGACTCTAACTGGAACTCACACTTAGAAAATTTAACATGTAGTTGTTGATCCTTAAGGGTCTGAAGGATGACTCTAAGATGATTTGCATGTTCTTCCTTATTAGGGGAGTAGATCAGGATATTATCTATGAACAAAATAACGAACATACCTAGGTATGGCCTCAACACCCTGTTCATAAGATCCATGAAAGCTGCTGGTGCATTTGTTAACCCGAAGGACATGACCAAAAACTCATAATGACCATATCAAGTTATGAGGGTTATCTTAGGAATGTCTTTCTCTATAACTTTAAGCTGATGATACCAAGATCTAAGATCTATCTTGGAAAAATAGGTAGCACCCTGAAGGTAATTGAATAGGTCATCAATTCAGGGAAGAGGATACTTATTCTTAATGGTGATCTTGTTCAACTGACAGTAATCTATGCACATCTGAAGAGAACCATCCTTTTTACACATGAAAAGAACTGAAGCACGCCAAGGTCAGACGCTTGGTCTAATGAAAACCTTGTCTAAGAGACCTTTCAGCTGCAACATTAACTCTTTTAGCTCCAAAAGAGCCATACAGTATGGAGGGATGGATATGGGCTGAGTATTTGGAAGAGTATCTATCCCAAAGTCTATGTCCCTATCAGGAGGCACTTCGGGAAGATCATCAGGGAAGATTTCTAGGAACTCATTCACACCAAGGACCAATTGAAGAGATGGTACCTCGGTAGGAGAATCTTGAACTCTGACTAGGTAGTATATACACCCTTTGGAAAACAACTTTCTCGCTTTGAGATATGAGACAAACTGACCCTTAGGGAAAACTAATTTACCCATCTACTCTAAGAATGGTCCATTGGGAAACTAAAATTTGACTACTATAGTTCTACAATCTATGGAGGCATACCCAGTATGAAACCAATCCATGCCTAGGATGACATCAAACTCTACCATATCTAACTCCACCAAATCAACTACAATAGTCTTATGATAGAGAGAGACTGGATAGCCCCTATAGAGTCTTTGGGCTAAAATAGACTCTCTAATAGGAGTAGAAACACTGAAAGGCTCAAGAAGACATTTTAGTTTGACCCCAAACTTCACAGCTACGTATGGGGTTATAAAAGACATTGTGGCTCCTGGTTTTAGTAATGCATAGACATCATAAGTAAAGATTTTGAGCATACTCGTAATCACATCTGGTGAGTTCTCCTACTCCTGTCTGGTGCCCATAGCATACAAGCGGTTTGTGCCCCCGCTTGTCCTTACTGTAGTACCCCTATGAGAGGGGTTACCCTGTAGTGCTGAAGAGACTATCTATGATCTAGTATCTCTCATAGTCTATTTTCCCATAAGGATATACTTCAAAGAAGTGCCCTACCCAACCACACTTGAAACAACCATTTGTGCCCATAAGGCACTCTCCAGGATGAGATACACCACACTTACCAAAGGTAGGATAAGGGTTTGGTCCTTGAGCTACGTTGCCCTATGATTGGCTGCCTGGAAATCTGTGGTACTGTGATCTCTGCTCATTTTTTCCCTCAGTATAGGTGCACTAGTAGATGAAGGTTGTGGTCCAGCTATCTTAGGCTTAAAAGATGAATGACTTCTACCTCCAGGCCCTCTCTTGCCTGACTCCTAGCCCGATGTCTTGGCCCTTTTACTCCTAAACTCCTCCCTGTCCTGCATCTTCTCCTCCTCTACCTGCTAATCATGTGTTATCAGATGGGCTATATCTATTTCCCCAATCAACACCGCATTCCTGCCCTCTCTCATAGTCATTAGAGAGAGCCTGGACACGAGCAGATCCATCCTAGTAGGCATATTTGTCACCATGGCTGGAGAGTAATGGGACAGCTGAGTAAACTTGATGTTATACTCCCGTACACTCATATTCTCCTTCTTCAAGTTTAGAAACTCTCTTACCTTAGCTTGCGTCATTTCCCTAGGAAAGTACTGTCCCAAGAAGGCCTCATCAAAGATCGCCCAACTAATAGCTAGCACCTCATCTGCCTTTGTCCCTTTCCACTAGTTGAACTAGATTCTAGTTACCCCTTTGAGCTAGTAGGCAGCCAACTCAACCCTCTTAGATCGCCTATACTCATACCTTAAACACCTTTTGGAGGTCCTCAATGTAGTTCTTAGGATCCTCCTTCACGTTAGACCCTGTGAACTCTAGGGGTTCATCCTCAAAAACTCCCTAACTCTGGCGGTATCTGCCCCATCATTCCTGCCATCTCCCTGGAGACTTCCCTGAGTAGTGACTGCCTGAGCCAAGGTCTAGATGGCCTAGCTAATCTCAACATTGGTTATGTCTGCTTGTTGTGGCTGCTCGATAGGCTCTATGGGAGCTTTATATTACCAATGAATTCAGCCAAGCTGGTTTGCATTCCTCTTGGCTGGGTGCCCTCTGCCCCTTGCTAGTCCATCGGCTCTACGTTGAGTTATGATCTGAAAAAATACGGCGTGAATGCATGAGTTAGAAGGGACTTCACCAAGAAACACACTCTGAAGCACGAGATAATGAATAGCAATCAATGATGACACTTCTTACTAACCCATAGCCTTTCTATTATAGATGTGGTGTGCTTCACACTGATTATACGGACTCTACTAGACATGGTTCCATAGACTCCCTAGGACTCTTGAAAGCTGTGCTCTCATACCAAGTTTGTCATGCCCCGAGCTATCACCCTAGACGTGGTCGGCACTCGAAAATTATTTTTTGTCCCAAGCGAACTACTTAACCTGGCTACTTAGTTAGCGAAAGACATAACATTAGTGGAAAAGCGCTATAAAAGCAATAACTAACTCATGAATAAGTTGAATAATTGAATAAAACTATTCACAAGCAGCACCTGAAATAGCTAAAGATAAAATACTACACATAGTCTACGGAACCTCTACTACACCTGTCTAAAAGGACTACTAGGATAGGCCCCAAGTAGACAGAACCGAAATAAAACTAAAATAGCATAACATGAACCAAAGAGCCACAAACTAAAAAAATGCCTCATCACTATCTGGAAGCTAGCAAGTTCTCAACGGAGCGGCTGCTGAGGAACTCAATCACCTGATTCTGCATCATAAAATGATACAGGTCCTAAGAATGTCAGTATGTGGTATGTAAGGTATGCAAGATGGCCAAAACATTTAAATAGTATATCATAATGATTCTCAAAAAACATAAACATAATAATTAAATAGCAATAATCATAATGGATTGTATGCTGAAAACTAAAAAGTATAACTTAGTTTCTTAGTTTGGGCAGTTTTTCTAACCGAAAACCACCACTATGAGCCTCATGGTGATACAACATCTTGCCCATGCTGCTATATCTGTCCTGTACTCTACCAATGTAGGGGACAAATAACTAGGCGAGTAGATCCATCCAAAATTGGGCCATCTTAGTGGCTAATGTGGAAGGTACTATAGCACAATCCTATCATATGTTGGCTACATAGTTTATGAACTTGAGTAATTTATTCTACTCTCACCCAAATCGGTGCTCAATACTACTCCCAAAATATTCTTATATAGCTCATAACTTTTAAATAATAAATTCTTGAAATCTTATCTTTGCGGACTTAGCCCAACTTTAATTTTTCCTAGCTTCTTCACTGAAATCTTTTACTTAACTAAAATCTATTATCTTTTCAAATATTCTTTAACATATAGTTTTCTCAGCTAAAGTGCAAGAATTATTCAAGAGAAGAATTCTTTAACTGATCTTGACTATAAACTTTATGGGTATTCATAGAACCCAGATAAAAGTCACAAGAAATTATGTATAGCTTTAAATCTTGAAGTCAATACACTAAGTAATCCTTAAAGGATCAAGAACCATCATTATTTATCAAGAATCTAAACATATGTAAGGAATTTTACTAAACTTTGCAGGATTACGTAAACTCAATTTCAACAAAGGCTTGAAACTTATTGGATGAAAAGTATCACATGCTTTCTAAATATTCTCAAAATAAATTAGTTTTTTTATGTGGCCTTACATGCCTTGGAAGGAATTTCTTGAAGAGTTGGAGAGAATTCTTGATTTTCTTTACACTTCAATGTTCCTTGGGAGGGTTTTGAACGAATGGATGTGTGAAAGAAGTTGTTGTAGGACTTAATTTGACTTAAAACTGACTTAATATAGGATATGGGATGTGAGAAAAATCTGATTTTCCCTTTCCTACTAAAAAACAAAATTGCTCCTTTCATACACTAGTGCTAGACGCGCACTAGTGCTTTTTAGCACTTTTTTGTAAATGTATGACTTTTAGTAAATTTTTGACAAATTCTTAAGTATGATTCCGCATCGCGGAAGGGGCGCTGAAACCCCACTGGTTTGAGCTCACCTGGACAAAATTAAAATCGCGTTTTTTTGAGTTTTTGCCAAGTCGAGAAAATTTTTTAACTCAATTTTTGCATTGATTGCAAATCCATTCTTAGATTTGCAAATGGATCAAGGAAAGACACGTTACACACAAGGTCAATTCTAGCGGTATTTTCATCATTTCACGAAGTGTTACACTAATAAGATGATTGTTTAGTCATTATTAATTTGAACTATTTGTTTATCATATTGGTTGTTCCTATATTTCTTTTAATTATACTTCATAGCCTAATCAACTAGGGAGTAAACTAGTTGTTCATTCTGAATTCGAGAGATGTTGGAATGAATACAACACAGTAGTATAGGAAGTTTGTTTGACTAGGAAACTAGATTGATTCGATTAAGGGAGACCCGTGACAGGTACCTTTACACCTTACTTGGTCTAAATACAGGAAGATAACGTTAAAACAGTTTTATTAATGAGTTTATCCCTGCTCAACAATAAAGGTAGGCCGATAGAGGCGTGCAATCCTGTTCAGGTAATTTTAACCCTGTGAATCAGCAATTAGATAATCAAATAATTTGATGAAATTGAGGCTAAACATGATTATTAACTAAACCATAATCTTTGTTCGATTCGTTCATTGATTGTGTAGAAAAATCTTTTCTCTTGGTTAATTGTTCACTACTTAAATAAATTGTTAGAATTAATATAACTTAGTAAATAATTAATTGACGAGTCATTTGGGTTTGACATCCCGGCTCTTTTAGAGCCACTATATTACTTAGGTTGGCCACATACACTTGCGTGTGCTAGGAAAGCAACAAGTTTTTGGCACCGTTGCCAGGGACTTAGAAATTAGTTATTTTTCTAGGTTATATTTTTTTCTTTTAGTATTTAAGTGTTTTTTTAGTATTTTATTCTTTTTATTTATATTGTTTTCATTTTTGTTTTTGGAATTTTTTTTAAAAAAAATTTAAAAATAATTTTTTAGTACTCTTATTGATATGGATGATTGGAATAAATGATGGTTGGGTGATGGATATCCTTGTCAATATTATGATAGACCTCACTTGAATATTGAATGTCATACTATTCAAAAGAGTAGATTGTGTGCATCTATCCAATCCTTTGAATGGAATATTTGTCATATATGTGGTGGTCAAGATGGTCATTGGAATGCTTGTCCGAACTTCTATACCCCTCCCTCGAGCCCCAAATATAGATACCCATGTAGCAGAAATTAAGTTCAAACGAGAGGTAGATCAATTTGGCTCAGACGATGTTCATGAGAAAGAGACTCACGTGAACACAAAGGTTGACGTGAATGATGTCCAATCACCAATTGTTGATGTTAAGAAGAGTACACAAGAGGATGTAAATAATAATACAATTCATGAATTAGGGTGTATTAGGCCTATCATTTTTCTATTTTGTGTCTGGATAGTGAGATATTAATCAAGCTATTTGAGCCTATGAAAGAGTGTAAAGAAGAGGAACAATATGTCTATATTCTTGAACTTTTTGAGAAAAAATTAGAAAATTACATTCCTCATCTAAGGGCCAAGAAGTGTAAGATATGATACCTATTACTTGGTTCCTTTATCTTCATACCACTGCCCCTTGAGCAAAGTAGAAAGATGCATGCAAAATTAGGGGTGCAATTCATATCTTTAAAGTGGAGAAAAAAATGGTGGTAACTTGAATCGTGCCGCGAAGTTAAATTAGGTGCTCATTAGAAGGCAACCCAATTGTAGTGTAGCTTTTTTACTTTTTATTTTTATTTATTTATTTATTTTAGTGTCACTTTTGTTTTCTTTTTTTGTGTGCATTTTTTTATTCTTTTCCAGGTTAGGGAAAGCCTGAGTACCCAAAATTTAAAGCAAAGAAGTAATTTTAGCTTAAGTGTGGGGTGCGTACGACCCTCGATGAATATTAAGAAGATATGCTTCTAGCTAGGTCTAAAGGCCTGAGGGAGTTTTTCTAGCCCTTGTTTTGAATTTTAATTGATACTTTGAGGACATACCATCTTTTTCAAGTGTGGGATAGAAATTCTTCTAAATATATTATTTAGTATGGCATGTGCTTTAGGGTTTGCTTAATGTTCATAAAAAGAATAAAAAAATTTAAAAGTTAAAAAAAATAAAAAAAATAAAAAAAGAGTTTTATTTATTTAATATTTTTTCATTAGTAGAAGCATACTTAGCCCATCGCTTGTTTTTTCTTTTTGGTTCTTTCCGAGGGGGGTCCCTCTGACCCGAGTATCTTTTATTTGTTATTTTTTACTTTTTAGGAAGTAAATTTTTATTTTTTTATTCTTTTATTCTTTTTGGAGAGACAAAAATGTTTGACTTCTTTGATACTTGCTATTTAGACCTAATCTTGAGTAATACTTTCATATGAATGCTTGATTGTAATTAAATTGTAGATTATTTGACATCTAGGCTCATGGTTTGACTCTATATAGCTTATTTTGTTTTTTAATTTGTTATAACCCTATCTCTCTTAGAAGTGGAATTGATTCATCTTGATTGATACTTGTGTCATGTGTGGTGAGAATTCGGTTATTCCATGTTTTGCATCTTAGTCTAGAACTTGTCCTACATGTTATTGAAGTGAAATAAAAAGTATTGCTTTGTTTAGGAGATGATAATAGGCTTTCTTTGATTTGTCTTGTAAAATTTTAGCTTTTTTAGATATTATACACTAGTTAGACCTTTTGAGCCTGTAGCCTTTTGCTGGTAGCCATATTTTTACATTGATCCTATTTTGTTGAATCACTAGTTTTTACACCGGCTTCCATGAGCACTACGGCATAGACTTATTATAATTGTTAAATCTTAAGAAAAAGGATATTTAAGTCGAAAAAGGTGATCAATGATAGCTACATGATGATGAAAAAGTCTTCTTTGAAAGAATGTATCATAAAAGAGAGAGAGAGAGAGAGAGAGAGAGAGAGAGAGAGAGAGAGAGGGAAAACTATTTGAAAAAAAAGTGAAATATTCTTGATAAGATGAGTTTGCTATTTAAATAATTATCAAAGAGAGGATTGAAAAAATAAAGAGAAGATAATGGGTGATGAAGTCTAAAATTGCAAAGTGCTTAGGAAAGTGTAAGCCACTATTGTATAGTTTTCATACTTGTCCCCTATCCTACGTTACAACCCACTAAAGTCCTATTTGATTCTATTCAAGCATATTTAACTAGTGGAAATATACATAATAGGCAAACCTATGATTCTTTGTGCTTACATGTGAATTCTTTGTGAGTGTGGGAGTTGTTCTTTAATGCAAAGTCCTTAATTTATATTCAATCTTTTGAATTAAGTGTGTGGACTATTTTTTTTCTTATGAGGGCACTTGCTTCATGATAGATAGGTGATGTTATTAACTTCTTTGAGAGATTAGGTGAGAAAAATCTAAATTTGATGAGTTAGAGTCCTTCCTAGAGGCTAGGAGATTAAAAGTTTGTTATTTATTTGTATATCTTGCATAATAAGTTGGAAGTGTACATGATAATTTTTGGATGTTTTAAATTGTTGTATCAACCAAAATGGTGGTCTTATTTGAATTTTTTTATGAGGTTTAATAGTTGCTCGAGGACGAGCGAAAGTTTATGTGTGGAATGGTGATGTTGGGCCAAAAATACATATTTTTAGTCATTATTTACCTCATATTTAATACTTTTATTTATCCTTTTTGAGCATAAATTTTATGGATTGTGCTAACTTATGTATTTTATTTGTAGAATTAAATTGATGCAAAAATAAAAAGATTTAGAGCTAAAACGAATTAAAAAAGGAAAGATTATAGAAGAAAATTCAAGCAGGAAGCTTAATGGATTAGATTAAATATAATAGTATATATTATTGTATATGCATATTGGCGAATTGCAATTGAAGGAGCTGTCAGAGGTTGCCACGTGGCAATACTCAATATTGAGCAGTGTACAGTTGCACGAGAAGACACAATTTCCTTCTGGTTTTGGGTTTTCTCAATTTATTTTGGACTCAGTTATTTTATTTGGGGTTTATTCTTATACTATAAATATTCCATAAAATTAGGTTTTACATAACTTTTGACTTAGAGAGAAATAAGAGCCGTCGTAGAGGCCGAAGAATTTTGATTTCATCTTTTCTTCTCCATTATTATTTATTTTTACATGTATCTTTAAATGAGTTGTGGTAATTTCTTCATGACTATGTGAAGTTAAACTTCTCGTTCTAAGATTATGCTAGCTAATAAGATGATTGTTTAGTCATTATTAATTCGAAATATATATTTATCATATTAATTATTTCTATATTGCTTTTATCTATACTTCATAGCCAATCAACTAGGGAGTAAATTAGTTGTTCACTCTGAATTCGAGAGATGTTGGAATGGATACAATACAGTAGTATAGGGAGTTTGTTCGACTAGGAAGTTAGATTGATTCGTGTAAGGAGACCCGTGACAACTACCCTTACACCTTGCTTGGTTCAAATATAGGAAGATAATGTTAAAGCACTTTTATTGATGTGTCTATCCCCGCTCAACGATGTAGTTAGGCAGTTAATAAAGGGAGGACAGAGGAGTGCAACCCTGTTCATGTAATTTTAACTCTATGAACCAGCAATTAGATAATCAAATAATTTGATGAAATTGAGGATAAACATGATTATTAGATAAACCATAATCTTAGTTGGATTCATTCATTGATTGTGTAGAAAAATATTTTTCTCTTGGTTAATTGTTCACTACTTAAATAAATAGTTATAATTAGTATCATTTAGTAAATAATTGATAAGTCCTTCGGGTTCGACATCCCGGCTCTTTTAGATCCACTATGTTACTTAGGTTGACCACGTACACTTGCATGTTCTAAGGAAGCAACAACTTCTCACTATTGGATTACCTTTATTGTCCATGTAACTAGTAGGCTAATCTGAAAATCACTGTTTGAAATTGTGTTGTTCCTTGTCATATTAGTTAATGTTATTTATCTTAATAGAAATTGATAAGGTAGTGCAATGCTTTGAATATTGAATGATAAAACTAATTAAATTGGCCATGAATCTAATCTGTTGTTATGAGTGTCATTTTCTAAAGCTATGCGATCACCTATCTTCTGAGTTATATTGAATTATCTTGGTAGAATCGACAAAGTAGTTACATGAATTGTATAATGGCATGCATAATAGTTGGTAAAGTGTTGGTTATCATATTGTTTGATTGTATTTGAGTGACTTGATAGTTGAAGGGGTAGAATAATGATCCGTACACATTGTGGTATTGGGTGAATTGGTGAAAATTTGTGCATATGTATATTATGGGTTGATTTAGAATGCATTAAACACATAGTGAATGTGTTTGACTTGGTTTGGATACCATTGCTTCAATGTTGTTTATTTTACGTACATGTTGTTGTGACCTCATCACTGTTCTTGACAAATTCTTTCAATTTTGACTTGACTAGGATCTGGTTGTGATATTTAGTTGAATATTGGTATAATGGAATCGAATGGTTAATCGAAAAAAAATTAGGTTGTGTTTTTTCAATAGCACAAGGGCCTTCTACGGCCCGTAGATTAGTCTACGAATTGTAGTTTCCCCTTGTAAGTTGAAATCAACAATTTGGCTTTTCGAGGATGTCATCAGATTAACCTATTTATAGGTCATAGTTTAGACTATTACTCGTACACAGTTTTTGTAAATTCCTTACGTGCATGAAATAAAGTCTAGCATTATACTTATGACCTAGTATACAACTCATAGTTTGTTCTACGAGTAGTGACTGGTCTCGTAAGTACAATTCTAGTAACTCAATTTACGGTACTCGGTTTCCTACGAAGGCCTTCAATGGCCTGTAAATTACCTCATGGCCCATAGGTGACCTTTTGTAGGTCTTTCTATGTATATTTATGTAAACTTTTTGCTTTTCTTTTTTGTATTCATAGGACTCAAGTCTACTATGGCTTCTAGATCAAAGAATTATGAGATACAAGCCATGTAGACTCGGCTATGTAACGCACCTGTAAACATTGATACTAGTCCTTCGGCTAGTGGATTAGTAGAGGATCTCAACATCTAGCCTGACAAGGGTGCTAAGTGATGACATACTAAGGTGGCATTTAGACAAATAGTTCCAGCTCTGACACAAGCCATAGTTGCTTGGCCTCCCCAGTCTAAGGAGGGAGGTGCCCAGCAGAGCAACCCTATTTAGATGACAAACTCTAGTGAGGGGTCACCATCAGGATCGGGTATTGGTGATCACTCCAGTTCAAGTAAAGAGTCAGGTTCTAAGTCCGTTGAGTCCACCCCAGCACTAGCAGCTCCTTCGGATAGATTGACGATGCAATGGTATGTCTGGCGCACATAGGACATAAACATGGAGGAAATCCAACATGATGATGAGCGTCAACAGGCCCATACCAGATTTGAGGAGGCACGGATTGTCATATCTGGGCTTGAAAATGCTCTTATGCTCTAGGACACTTTAGCCTGCTATAGACTAGAGTGGTTAGCAGCCTCATCGAGGAGTACTCCCCATCCTTCTTCATGAGTTTTATACATCTTATGCTACGACCATCATGGTGGCAAGCTCAAAAAATGGGAGGATTCTTGCACAGTGTCGATTGACATAGATGATAGTGTGAGGAGTCCCCATCAATATATTGAGAACACCATCCATCGATTCATATTTGGTCCCAAGTACCAGGCCTCCATGAACACTAATAGTGTATGATTATCGATTGGGGTAGACCAGGGATCAAGATTTGATGAGAGATGCAATTTGAAAGGCTACTCTGATGATATGAATTGACAAGCACATAGCTGAGCCAGGCAGAACCTGATTGGGGATCTAGTTTTCTAGAAATTATACAGGCCTCTCTCAGCTTCATCAGCATGTTTTGATGGGCTGTTGTACATTTGCGGATCTAGCTGACTCAAGCAGATAATACTTTGATGTTGGACCACATAGGTTTTTCTACCAGCATCATTACTGGGTATGTCATATATTGGGATCTTTTGATAGCAGAAGATATACACAAGCAGGCCCTAAAGAGGTCTACCTCCAACCCCTTCTTCTGCTTTATTTATGGTCTATGTATAGCAGCGGGTGTAGAGATGTTGCATAATGTGGAAATGATGATTGAGATTTAGAAAACCCTGTATGGCAGCTTTATCAAGGCTTATGAGAACTCTGTAGCCTCCGACAAGCACTACATCCTCCTATTTGACTACCAGAGATGTTCGTCAGGTCATTACAGCCTAAGCCTACTTTATCAACTGTTGCTCCTCCTGAGACAGAGGGGCCCCCAAAGACAAACATAAAGAGGGAGATAAGGCCTACTACTACTTCTACTTTTGTACTAGAGGTTGTTCCTACACAACCCTCTTCAGTAAGCATGGTATACGCATTTACAGAGTCAATTCAAGCTCTGGTACTATGTCAAGTTTTGGTACAATGTCAAGTTCATATTAAATCTCAATCGACTCAGTTGTTGTAGTAGATACAGCCTTGCAAAGCTATTTTAGAATCAGAGGAGCATATTTGAGCACATTTTATAACAGTTATTAAGGTGAGACTTACAGCATGGCATGATCATGTACATGCTTTCGAGAGGGAAATGGAGCAAAGCCTCGGAGTATAGTGAAGATCCAATAGCTTCATACTAAGATGAGGGAAGCATCGCCAGCACCGCTTGTGATTCTCATGCCTGAGACTACTACTAAGGTGATTTTTGATTTGCTTGCTGATGAGCCACTACTCTGCATCGTTGGAAATAGGCCTCTTCTTGATGATGATGATCCAGACATTTCAAGACAAGAGGCAGAGAGGTTGGAGATAGAGCATGTAAAGGCTGCTAGACGAGCCTCAATTGTAGATGAGATAGCATGGCAGGCTCATTCACAGGAGATGGTGAGGGGTGCTAGATCCTCCAAATATGCTACCACAATTGAAAATACCATCCAGCATGCTGAGGGTGGTGATGCATAGATAGAGACTGGTACTTAGGTGCCCAGGTGTGTCCCTTTGTGACCCCAATATGATATTTTGGTTTATTTTGTTGCATTGAGGGTAATGCAAATGATTTTTAGTGGGGTGTGGGTAGTTATAACCTCAGCAAAGTTTGAGTAACCAAGGCCTATATCTATCTCAAGTTTTGAGTCTGTGGGGTTTTCTTGCCGATGTTTTTTCCCTAAAGAGATTTATTTTCTATTGAAACGGTATGTTTAGGATGTGTAAGTAGTACTAGAAGCATGTTGTACTAAAATCTGTGGCATATGTTAGTTTTTATTGAAAAATTATACATACCAATTTTTATAATTAATGATATGATGTTAGGTAGTTTTGACGACAACCATTGGAATCAGTGAATAATAGTGTTTGTTCTAACTAGTTAAGACTTAACTATGATCAAATGCATGATCTGAGAGTCTAGGTTAACAGTGTATTCAGTGCCAAGCATATGTGAGCTTTATTGCATGATTCTTATATTGTGGTTCAATTCAAACCTTGCCCACTTACTCTAACTAAGACTATAGGTTAGTTGGTTAGGAAAGAATCATAGGTCATTATTCATATTAGTCTATTTAGACCATAAATAACCAACCAAATGCTTGATATATCCCTTGATCATAATGTTTGAGCCTTACATGTACCCTTTTATTTGTAGACACCTGCACAACCAAACCTTTTTGGTTATGTAATCCTGAAATTGACCCTGGTCCCTCATTGAATAGTGTGCATCTCAAACTCAGGGTAAGAGCATTAGATGAGGGTGACTAACAAAAGTGGTTGTGGTTCATAGGTTGGATATTGTGCACCTTAATTCAGGCCAAAAGCCTAAGTTGAGGGTGGCTATTGCAAGGACACTGCACCAAACGGGGAAGGAAGCATGGTGATGCAATAAAAAAGGGAAAAATCTAAAGTGGGTGCGAGAAAAACAAATAGATGCCTAAATTGTGAGATAAAAAGTTAAAGAATTGAAAAATGAAAGGCAATAAGATGATAAATACTAATAAGGCACCCGAAAAGGTTTGAAATAGGAAGAGGGGATCTGTAAGTTAAAAATATCACTGTTGGTAGGGCAAAAGTGCAAAGTAGCACAGAGTCAAAGAGGGCGATAGTCACTTTGTTCCAAACGTAACACACCAAAGCCCTCTGAGCCTATGCTACAAGCTAAGAAAGTCCTGTAGTGATGCTATGTCAACTAGTCAAATGTTATGATCATGAGTATAGGGCCAAGGCTATGGTATTGAACACAATGTTTGAATATCTGTTGTGAGTAAATGTTTATGTTATTCCCTAGTATTGAATTTGAATATTGCATTATGAGTGAAATATGAGACTACTTTTGTGAGGGCACTTGAATTGCATTGCATTATTGACTCAGTCAAGTACCACATTCAGACAATCGAGGCTCTAGACATCCCTCTAAGTTCATTATTCAAGTCTTTACAGAGAGAATTCATAAGGGTTAGATCACAATCACATAATGAGGTATGTGTACAGTAAACTTTAAGCATGATGATCATCAATTTAGGATACAAAATATAATAAAAAGAATATTTTTAAGAAATAAAGATAATATCCAAGACATTAAATGATGATACTCAAGAACTTTCAAGAAATCACTATTCGAGACTTCTAAATATCAACTATACATCCTATCTCTATATTGGGCACATGAAAGAACAATTCCATGCTTTTGGGTAGCCTTTATATACTTGGAATGAGGAATAACCAAGTTTTCCTTCACAAATTCATACCTGAGCTTGAAACCCTCCACTCTCGGATTTTTCTTCTCCCAAGAACCTTTACGTAGAACTTATGGAAAGAAGGGTTTTGAAACTATTTCTTATGAATTTATACTTAAAAACCCGTTTTGGGACTTAAAAATGGGTTAGAAAGGACAAAAACTCCCTTCCCATAATAAAAAGAATAAAATTCACCTCAAAATAGCCCGATCCACGATGCGGACTGGGTATGCACCTATGAAGTTTTTCGACTGAAACATTTAAAATGCGAGGAAAACTATCTTCCACGAAATTACACATAAATCGCATTCAACAGATGCTTTTTATGTGTAATTTTTCGTAAATCATAATTTCTATCAAAATTTCTAAAAAAATACAAGTGCCTCTCCGCTTCCCTTGCGCGTCATGCCAGGGGTGCGAATTTTCTACTGTTTTGGACAAAAATTAAAATTTTATTTTTGACACAGTTGCTCTTACATCAGTTAGAGACCATTTCGTGACTCGCTTTTCCGCACTGATCACACATCTAGTCTCAGATTTGCCACTGGAGCTTTGGAAGACACGTTGTGTGCATGATACATTTTAGGGGCATTTCAGTAATTTTGTGGTGTATTACATCATATCCCCCTTGGGATCATTCGTCCTTGAATGAAGAGTAAAAGTAGAATAAAGCACGAATAGACTCAGAATTCATCTTAACATTCATATCTATCACTCAATCTTTCGATTCTATCTCAATCAACTATCAAGTCTATTCGGACTCAAGAGTGGACAATTGACTCAAGAAAGGACAATCAATTTAGTTAAAGGTAAGGAAATTTCCTTCAACATTCTCATCATTAGGCATAAGTATCGGTGAAGACTCCTGTCAATACTCAATCAATCAATCTGGACAGTCACAAGTCACTTAGAATGGGCAAATCGGTTCAGATCAGAAGTAGAGATACTCTTTTAGAATTTTCACCATCAAGTACGAGTGGAACGACGAACCTAATCAATTTGAATCGCTTAAACACTTCGATAATCAGTCCTTCAAAATCAAGAAGGAAGCCAACAACTCTAATGGAGAATGGGACCATCGATACATAAAACTTTATACTCAACTCTCAAGCTTAGCACCTTGTCTCAATTGTAATCCCTTTTCATATCATTCTACCCAATCAACATAAACTTATAGTTCTTACTCCAATTTCCATCTATACACCTCCTGTCACGACCCAACCCAGGGGCCGTGAATAGTGCCGATAGGACACCGCGACAACCACTTATACTGAATCTTTGCTTACGACAGCTAAAGAATTTCACACAAATTTTGACAGAGTTTCCTCTGTCTTATGACTAACCCATCTGCAAATAGCGAACC
>JAOTQJ010200524.1:0-20083 GCA_025642045.1 Solanum sejunctum | reverse complement strand
CTGCTGGATTTTCTTTGCAGGTGCAGTTAGTGAATAAAACAGAGGAAACTCTGCCGAAATTTTGGTAGGTTTCCAGGTCGGTTTCATTGAGAATTTAAGGTTAGCATGTGTCTAGGTGTTCATATCGGACACTGGTCACGACCCTAGGTTGGGATGTGGCAGACAGATTACCTCATGTAGTATAATAAGACCTCATGGTATATGCAAGAATTTCAATATTAAGATAGTAAAGTTTCTCAAATCTCAACTCTTTTCCCAAAATCTTGACTCTAGAAGAATGAAGGGGAGTGTGAAGGAAAGATTTCGCACTTTGGTAAGCCTTAAATACCTGGGAAAGGAAGGAACAATCAATCTTCAATCAACTCTTGCTCTTGAATAGCAAATCCCAGCTTCTTCCTTTTCCTCTAATGCTCTCAAAACCCTCAAGGTATGGTATGAAGAATGAGTGGCCTCAGGGTTTATTTCAAAGCTTTATACAATGCCTAAAACGTAGGGGGGTTTATTAAAGAGGAATAGAAATAGACAAAATTACCCCTTAGTAAAATTGTCTATGACTCGTAGAGCATTCTACGAGTCGTAGAATGCCTTCTCATAGGCTGAAGGTCTGAAAATCTGAATCACTGAAAATTGATACGAAACCTTGATTTATGAGTCATAGTCCATTATATGAGTCGTAGATGATCTCTCCTGCACTAGGAAATCTGAAGCTGGATTCGCTAGAATTTGTCACGAAACCCTCCCCCACGAGTCGTAGTAAGGACTATGAGTAAACTCATCGTGTATCTGAAGGGTCCTAAAACTTTGAGTTGCTAGAATTCTCTATGGGACCACTCTGTATGACTCGTAACCCTCTCTACGGCTCGAAATGCCTCTCGTAAGTCTGATTTTGCAACTTTTTCTCAGGTTTTCTCAGCATCATCTCAACATCATATGTACATCTACTCAAGATCGGATAGAAAGAATTAGGGGGTGTTACATTGAATTCTTATAGGAATATGGAGATCTTATAAAAAGCTGAAAGAAGTATTAAGAACACCCTTAAACTTGATGAAAATGTAGAGGTGTATTTCGCTCATGTCGTAAAATCAAAAGTATAATTAACTTCAGTTAATGAAACAAAGGAATAATTTTAGGACTATTAATAATTTATATATAAAATTAATAATTTACCCCAAACTTAAGAGTGTCTTCAATACTTTTCTTTTTAAATCAGTTGTTAGAAGTGTAATAATGAAGTAAATACTTTTCTCTTTAAACCGTTAGTTAGAAGTGTGTAATAAGAAAAAATATAGTTAAGAATTATTCATGGAGACTTCTATCTTGGGTAGAGTCATGATGGACCCTTAAATATATTAATAAATAATTTTGATATTCGTAAGAAATCAACATGAAATTACGAATTAATATTTTGTTTTATAAATAATATTTGACTTGGTGTTCTTTAATTTAGTAATAGGAAGAATAAGCACGAAATTAGGTAGAGTATTAAAACATTCAGTGGAAAAATATTTAATTTGATGCTTTTTAATTAAAATTATATGAATGCCCTTGATGTCTTTTTTGGGGAGGAAGGTAGTTTACTGATTTTATTTGTATACATTTAGATTTTAGACAATACAATTAATGATACACTTGAATATTAGAAACAGCGATTTTTAAAAGTATATTTTTAAACTATGGTTTAAATGTGTGCTTGAAAGAACGAAGTCAAAATGTGATACATAGGAGTCAAATTTTTTTTAAAAAAATTGTGGATATCCTTAGATTGATGTTTGACAATGTCTTATTGTATTTTGAAAAAAAAATTAGATAACTATTATTTTTAAAGTAAAAAAATATATTTAAAAATTAAATTTGTTTTTACCCATTAATACAAATTGAAATTTTTTAGTAAATTTTGACTTTTTATGGTCATAATTAATGAAGTGAGAACATATTTTGTTATTTTTCAAATTCTTGAAGATCATTGAATATTAAAATTTTATAGTCAAATGTATTTTTTTGAATATTAACTTTGAAAAAAATAAAAATTTTCATGGTCAAATTGCACTCCAAGATTTACATGAGATTATAATAAATATATAAAGATATATCTAATGAGTGACGTAAGTGATTAAATCACAAATTCCAACATTTCTTTTTTCTTCCCTTCATCTCATGGATTTAGATATGAGTACAAGAGTCTCCAAAGGACATAAGCGAAGATATCCAACTCAAGCATCAACACATTAAAGTTGATGACCGAGTTGAGTCGATGACTGAGATGAGTTGATGTTTGAGTTGAATATCTTTTATTATGTCCATTCCTTTCCAGCTATTTTACATACTCATACATATTATATACTGACATCCATCTAGGACTGCATCTTTTCATGATGCAAATACAGGTACTCGAAATCGTCAACAGGCGTTTCGTTGAAGGTCTTATCTTCCTGCAGCTAATTGGTGAGTTCCCTGTATTCGGAGGATATCACTTATATCTCTTTTGCTTTGAGTTAGTTTTATTTTGATTTGTGATAGCCATGACCTATCATGGTACCATATAGACTGTAGAGATAGAGGTTTCATATACTAGAAGATGATTAGTTGATGTTGAGGTCCCCTTTCTTGATTAAGTTTTCTTTAAATTTACTCTTATGTCACAAATGTTGAGTTTGACTTTGTTGGCCTATGCCCCTTATTATTGAGTTAGTATATTGGCTTAGTTGCCCATCATAATGTCACTTTATTGTAAGTTTTTCACTGATTTGAATGATTGAACAACAATCATGAGGCCAAGTGGTTCGCTTGAAAACTAACAATAGTCTCTGAGTGTCAACAACGTCTAGGGTACCCTCTCGGTGCGTGACAAATTTGATATCAGAGCATAAAGTTCAAGATTCATATTCTTAGGGAGTCTATGAAGTTGTGCCTAGTAGAGTCTTGTTTATGAGTGTGTTGTGCATCACACATTTATAAGTAGAAGACTATAGGACATTAGAAATGATTGCGCTTCTTTGATATTCTGAGTTCGTACGATAAAGATTAACCCTATTAAACCTATTTGATTAATGCATTACACGCTTGCAGATCATGCCTCCTAAACATACCACCACCCAATGTGATGTCTCAACCTCTAATATTAAGAATCCCCCACCAGAGGTCCCTACTCAGATAGGGACAAGAGGACTAGGTCAACCTGCAAGAGATACTGGGGTTCCACAGACAGCTACTACTCAGTTAGCCCTACTTCAAAAGCAAAATTTAGGGGAGCCATTACTATGCTGACCCAGCTAGTGGCCTCCCAAAGAGGTAGTGGAGGATCACAGGCTCCTAGTTCTAGCTTCCAAGAACCCAGTACTACAACCAGACTTAAAGATTTCTTGAGGATAAACCCTCCCTCCCCCTCCCCCCCTCCCCCGTCTTCATAAGGTCAAAGGTGAAGACCCACAAAACTTTATTAGCGAGATGTAGAAATTCCATGGTAATCCCATTTTTCTAGGAATTAGTGATGGATTATATAAAAATTCAATCAGGTAGGAGCAATTTTGTGATTGTTTTCAATCTAGTAGTGTTTTTAGTTTTATTTATTTTATTTTATTTTTTTTATAAATTCAAAAATGATTTTTAGAGGAACGAATACGATAACCCTTTTAACGGAATGGGTGATGGCTGAACTTGTTTTGCACTCTAAAGTGCGGTATAAGTTATGACAAGAAATCGATAAATGTCACGATGGAAAGAATTTGGGATTGGTTACAATGATATCATGGGTGACTAAGTTGGTGCAGCACTTCGAGTTTGTGGAGGATGGGGCCCACCCTGTTGGCTTGGGAGAAGTTTTAAAGTTGTCTTGTGAAATGAAGAATCCACTCACTGTTGTGGCCATACAAATGAATGTTCCGTTTTAGGGTTCTGTGTGTTTTATTTTTTAAATTTTTTTTATATTTTCTATTTTTATGGACTTTATAGATTGAATTTTAGTTGTTAGTTCTGAGGACTCAAATTTCGAACCTCTATGCCGAGAGTCCGGGCTTTATGTTAGGGAAGAAAACCTTTCTATTATATTTTCGGGCAAGTAATCTATGATGATGTTCTCAGTTATTTATAAATATTTTGTGTTTGATTATAAATTTTTAAAATTTATTTTTCAATATTTATTTAATTATTTATATTTAATTATTTATTTAATTATGTAATTTGATCAAATTTTGAAATTGGATCTTCATATATTTATAATTTCACTAGCTTTTGGATTTTTGAGTTTTTCATTGATAAAATATTAAGTGATTTTTCTAATAAAGCGACTGTATTTGTCAATAATATCTAAGCCAATTCATCCTTAAAAAAATCTTACCTAAAAAAACTCTTTTTATAATTTATTGTTAAATCACAGTTAATGGGATTAGCATCAAAATTTTGTTGTTTAGCTACGAAATTATGTCCTCTAATTCCGTATCTTCTGGTATTCTAATATATATAAGCCAACACCACAAAGGACCATCAGTGCATTTCTCTGTTGTACCAGAAGAAATAAAAATAGTACAAAGAGATTGGAGAGGTAATTTGATCCTATCCTAACATGTGTCCTTTAATGTAAGTAAAATTATAACACGTGTCCTATAATAATATGTTTATCAACACGTCTACCTATTTCATTTTCAGAAAACCAGTTATATTCCACCTTGGTGTAAAGTTTTTCTCCATGTTTTTCTTTCATTTTTCGTTATTGTGATTTAGTTGTATTTTTTCATTTTATTAATTTCTCGTGCATAGGCAAAAAGTGCAAAAATGATATGCAGGGAAGGACCAGAGGAAGCTTCAAATTCAAAAAATCTACCACTTTTTAGATAAGTATGGACTATGTCCTGCTTCTTGCCTTTCTTCTCCTTATTTTAGTTTTAAATCTTCAAAGAAATGCTCACAAATTAACTTAAAGTGGGATGGAGGGGGTAGTATTTGTTTGGATTGTTGCCATCGCACCCTCTTTCCCGAGATTTAGAGCTTTGTATTGAAATTTTTTGATATACTTTTTGGTATTGAATGTAATGTCTCTTCCATTTTGTTCTTGATATGGGTGTTTTTAAAATTTACTTTCTCCGTCTTATATTATAAGTGTATTTTTTATTTTATATAATTATTAAAAAATTATTAATGATTTTATTATTTTACCTTAATTTATATGTATTAAATTAAGTTAAAAAAACTATTAATACAATGATTAATGTTAGGGTTAAAATGAGAAAAAAATAATTAATTTTATCTTAAATTAATAGGTGCCCTTATAATATGGATAAATATTTATAAATTGCGGTTTTATTAATTTTTCATGTTAGGATTTTGCACGTGCTTCGACGAGGAAATTGAAAAGATCCTCTAAGAAATAGTAGTAGTAGCATTGAGAATTGTAATGCAGCATTGAGCCCTATTCGTTGGTAAATAAACTCATGTACTGCAGGTGTTCTTATTCTCCCAAATCTTATTCTTGACAGAGAAGATGAAGAAGAGACTAAGAAATGGAGGTATTACATTTCGGAGAGATAGAGCAAATTGATGAAAAATTATACAAGAGTGATTCGAGTTCCCAGCTAGTGTATCACTTTGGTGATGAAATTTCACATTTGATTACCAAAATTAGAGGTAAGTTTATATTCTATTCGTAAATATTTAGGGGTTTTCTTTCAATTTCTGGGTTTGTTGATTTTTTTCTTTTCATTTTTAAAATGTATAAATACTAAGTTGAAAATGGAAATGCGCTAAAAGAAGCTTCCTCCTTGCTGTATTTTAAGGTCTTTGTTCTATCTGCTCCGGTAAATCAGATTGCTGTTTGATAGCTTTATCGATAGGAATCCAGTCTTTGCAGAGCTATTTTGGACATCACATATTTGAACTCTTTAATTTCTACCAATAAGAGCTAATCTCGGCATTCATTCATGAAATCAGTCCACGGTACTCCCGTCTGCCCTTGTACGGAATTCTGAAGATAGCATTTATTAAGAAACGATGAAGCACCCCACCACCACCCCCACCACCATCAACTGCACCGCTTTAATTTTCTCAATAAATGGTCTTCCACACGTCAAAACTCTTCTACCTTTTTTTTCCTTCTTTTTTCATTGGTAATTATCTATCACTCATTTTCATTTTCTCTTTTGCAGAAGCAGATGATTGTTCTCTTTAATTCAATTTCGAGCTATGGGTTTCATCAGATGTTTATTAATAGATTCGTCTTCTCAATTTTATTGGTTTGGTCATCGTCATCGTCTATTGGGGCTTACTAATTTAACTCGGTGCAATTGGTACTGTGGAGATGAAGGCAATTTCTAAGATAAGATGGACGATTCAGCTGTCTTCCCCGCTAAAAATCTTTCGCCACGGTCGTTTAAGCACTTTCACGCAACAAGAAAGGAAAGAGCCATCCAAATTGGTTTCAAAGCAAAGCAGCAACTGAGGAGCCCATTCAGTAACCTCAACAACTGTGACAGTCACAATTCACTTGCTCAATTTCCCCAAGTTACATACAATGCACCTTATTAAAGCCATCAAACTACTACGGAAAGCTAAACAACAACTAAACCTAACATGTGAATACTATCTTCCCAATCATCAACTAGACTAATCAATAGAAGTTCCTACAACACATTACAAAAGTTCCTACAACACATCAAAATTACAGTTAGGTATCAATGAGAAGGCACGCTAGCTGAACACGATCCGAAGACCAATGAAGATTAAGAGGAAGCTCTAGAAGCTTCTGCCAGTAAATTGAATTTTGTCCCCCAGAGTTATGTGTTACTCTGCTTTTTATACACTTGTTATTTTCGAAGTTATTACGAAGTTGTGTTGTTTTATCTTTGAAATTATCATATTTGAAGTTGTGTTGTTTTATCTTTGAAATTATCATATTTAAAATTGTTGACGTAAGCTCAAACATGAAAGGTGTAATGTTAGGCCCATATGGCCACTCTATGATATTGTACATATATGAAAAATCATCCAAAAGGTGGACATTTTTATATGAAAAATATATAACAAAATGCGGACATTACCAAACTTAGCTTTAGACTAATGTAAATTAAGAAGCATATCAATTTAAATTTATTTTTACTTGCATGGTGAGAATATGTTTAGATTTGTTTTAATTGGTGTCCCCTTTTGCAGTTGCATTTTCTAGTTGAAGGAAGGTTCACAAATTAATGCAGGTGGAAAACTAGTAGTTTCTGTGTGTTTTTTTAGCGAAAGATTTACATTAACACTACAAGAAATTAGTGTCAGTAGATCATTTTCCTTTTGGTGGGAATTGAGCTAATGTCTCTGAATGTATTCAGATTGCTAAACTTTTTAGCATTATTTATATAGAGTGTTGTTTATACTATCAAAAATAATTATTACAAAATTCTTCATTTATTGTAGTGTAATTATTTTGACATTCAACATGCAGATTGATGAAAATATATCATAAATAGAAGAATATCAAAAAAAGCATGAATTTCTATAGTTAGTCATCCATGAAGAAACAAAAATTGGAGCTTGTTCGTTTTATTACATTTGTTATGACAAAAGAGAATTTTCTAAATTGATCTATGAGTTTTATCGACAGTAAAACTTATTTCTAAAGATGCAAGAAATCATTAACCATTGTTTATTTATGAAGATTTTTATGAGAATTAATAGTGTTAATTAAGGAATTTGACATATAAGTTGTATAAGAATTGATAGGTGAATCCCTATCGTGGAGTTGAATATTAAACATGTTTAGGACATACAATTGAATGTCTAAGCGTAAGCCTCAAAGAAACTAAGCATTATACATGAGTCTCAAGATGTGTTGCTTGTGTCCCACCTCGGACCAAATCTCAAAACTTTCATTTGAATCGGAGAGAAGTATTGAAAAATACTCTTGAATTTGGTACAAATTATTAGTTTTGTCTCTCAATTATTGACCATCTTAAAATTACGCCTTTGCTTAACTAATTGAACTTAAATATATCCCCGATTGGCCGCATGACATAGCAACTGGTTTGGAACCCTTGTAGGAATGTGGAAGTCTTATAAAAAGTTGAGAGAAATATTAAGGACACCTCTAAACTTGATGAAAATTTAGAGGTGTATTTCTATCATGCCCCGTAAGGGTACCCTAGGCGTAACTGACACTCAAAGACTATTTCTACTCCCCAAGCGAACCACCTAGTCCCATCACACTAGTTCAATCATTAAATTAGCAAAAGACATTCAAGAGATCAAGTGAACTATCAGTGGGCAACAAGGCTATCACTATGTCTATCATATAGGATAAGAATAAAAGAACAATCTCAATATAAAAAGGAAATAGGGAAGAAGGAAGTTCAACATCAATTATCAACTATCTACGTCTATGAAGCCTCTATGACTAACGTCTAAGAAGGTACTATGACAGCCCATGGCTACCACTGTCAAAAGAAATAACATAAACAGTAATAAAGGAAAATATAGGCATCCTCCGAATGCAGGGGAAGACTCACCAAGTCTCTGTCTGAGAATCTATGAACCTCAATGATTCGCCTGCTGAAGTCATTTGTCTACAGAATCTGCGTCATAAAATGATACAGCGCCAAAAGGGCATTAGTACGTGGAATGTACTACATGTAAAACGGTCTAAAGTAAGCAATATAGGCAAGATAATATAGTATGACATCAAATCATCCATCACTTGATCTCAACTCAGAATAAGGAACAGGACTTCATCACATCACTATCAGTCAAGACTCATACTATCACATTAACCTCAGAGTACCATTAATATGAAACCTATCTGGGAGTTTCTCTAACGGACAACCACCACTTATGAGCCGGTGATTATACAATGAAGAGATGTCGTTGCCACACCTGCTCAGTACCTTGCCAAGGTAAAGGACGAGTCTATTAGGGGATCCCAAAAGTCTATCAAGTCCTTTAAGGGACAAAGCTAAGGAAACATCCGCTTTCACGATCCAATCTTCTCCTACATTGGCCACATAGTTAATGAATGCGAGTAGGACTCAGTCTTACCCATTTCAGTGCTAATACTCCTCCCAGGACTCGACATGCTCATAAGTCTATCAACATCAGGATGGTTACAACCAACCTCCCTATGCTTATAAGTCTATCAACATCAGGATGGTTACAACCAGCATCCCTCAGACAAGACTGTAACGACTCCAAAATTTTTGTCTGCTTGAACTGAAATAGTGCAAAATTAAATAAATAAATAATATATATATATATATATATATATATATAAAGGGAGCACTTACTGCATTTTGTATGCTCCATTTCTTTAATGGAGACCAAAATTATTGCTGCACTTCATTCCACTATATATATACATATATAAATATATATATATATTTAATATTTTAATACATTAATGGTTAAAAGAAGCACTTCATGTATCTTATATGCTCCATTTCTTTAATGGAGACAAAACAGTATTGTTGCACTTCGTTCCACTACATATTTAATAATAAAGCCTCATCTTATTTTAAGATTTGGCTAGCCGTAAGTTTTGGCTATAAATAGAGCAGAGGATTTTGCTCAACAATCACACCTTCGAAGCAGAAAAATGTATAGTATTCTGCTTAAAATAATAATAATAATAAGTTTGTATAATATCATAAGAGTTTTATTAAGTTGAAGGGAGGTGATTTATTGCGTGAAGCTTCGACAATTTTATTATAAGTGCTCCTATTTTCTAAAAAGATATTTTATACAAATGAGTTATTTTCATGTACTTTTAAGTACTTCATTATGAAAATATTATTATAATGAATTTATTTTGATGAATCAAAGTTAAGTTGAGGTGTAATAATTTATGAGACTAAATTGTGGTGCTACGGATTCCATTCAAAAAGGAAAGGTCAAAATGTTAAATTGACCGTAATTTTACTAATGCAAGTGAATTTCTTAACCTTTGTTAAGTATATAGAATCTGGTACTTCTTGTGTGATATGTTGAGGATGATTTATATAGGCTTTGATTCAAAATATATTGAATTGGGTAGTTATCCGATAATGATTCTTGACTTGTGAATTAATGATGGGGATTTACTATATGTGAAATAGTGATTGTTTGTTATTGATATCAAAGTGGTACTTATTTTTAGATATGAATGTTGTTAAGGTTGTGATGGTATTGAGATATATGAATTTGTATGGGCATTTTGCATACTTTATTTCTATGAACATGATTACTGTGCATTTACTATATGTTTGCTGGATGATCCAAGGAAAGAAATGCAAAGCCGAAGGAAAATAGTTTCGGCTAATGAAAAAGAATAATAAATAAAAAAGGTTACTATGATTCGAGGGAAGTGTCGCGCGCCACGACGGATACTATGATTCGAGGGTCGTGTCGCATGCTGTGATGGATACTATGATTTGAGGGTCGTGTCGCACACCGTGATGGATACATGGTCCATATGTGGCCCTCATGAGTTCTGACTGAGGCATGTTTATGATCAGCAGATGTGTATCACTAGGACAGACATGCATCGTTCTATGTGACATTGCATTGCATTGCATTACATCTCATTATCATTTATAAACGTGTGAGTGCCTTGTGAAACTTGGGATATATGCACTTAATCCCTGGTGTTGTTGATATATAATAGTTATGTACATTGTGAACTATTATGCTGGACTAATTTTATGCAGGTGGTAGTTGTGTGGGTTGATTGGAGTGTTAGGGGTATCGGTATTCTATAATATTTAATTTTGTGTTTAGTATTTCACTTGCTGAGTACCGTGTGTTTGGTACTCACCCCTTGTTTCTATACTAGTGTAGGTGGTGAATCCGGCAGTGATAAGTAATTCCTTAATCCGCCAAGGATTCTAAGGAGACGTAGAGAGGTAGCTATTGTCATCTGGTTGACTCTCTTGTTTCTATTTCTTCTGTACTTGTTCTATTTGAGAAGAAGTATAGTTTGGACTTGTATTTCTTTGATTTTTTGTATTTCTAGTGGCTTATACGCTTGACAACCAATCCTTTGGTGGTATTTAAGTTTACGGAAATTTTTAGCTTTAGTTATCTACTTTAGTTAATTGCTTCCGCACTTTATCTTTATCCTTTTGGGTTAAGACTGACTTGTTCTGATGGAATTGATCAAGTGTCATCACGCCCAATTTTTGGATCGCGACAAGTTGGTATCAAAGCCCTAGGTTAATAGGTCTCACGTGTGTACAAGCCAAGTCTAAATAGATTCTTGAGGATCGGTACGGAGACGTCTGTACTTATCTTCAAGAGGCTATGAAGGCTGTTAGAAAACTTCTTTTTATTGATTCTCTCTCATCGTGCGTCTGTGGTTCGGTGTGATTCTTACCGCTTTATTCTAATTTCTCTAGCTTATAGAGATGATTCGTGTTTGGTTCTTTACATGAGTAGTTAGTGAGTTATATATGGTTTAAATATTAGATTTCGTACTAAAGTATAAGTGATATACTTATACGAATTAAAGTGTTCAACGATTAAAAAATATTAAGTAAGGTGATGACTTGATGATGCACTTTTAGAATATTCGAGTGATAAGGTCAAATAATGAATTGTGGGATTCCAAGAATTTTTTGTCCTTTTAGAGATATATGAATAGTATTGATGTGGTATATACGATAATAAAAGTAATTTGATAATTAAAGGTGGAATATTAAAGAAATAGCTAGATAATAGATTCGGTGAAACTCTAAACTGCTATTACTAAAGTCGTCATAACATATATAAAACACTTACATAATGATACGAATGATGTTGTACCAATTAAAGTCAGAATCTCTATTATGATTTCATAGATCGAGTGAATATTAAGGAGGGATATGATCCAACTATCACAATGATATTGATGCTTACTCGGCTAGAGTTATGAAGTGTGTTATTTTTGCTAGTAACTGAATTTATGGGGAAAAAATATTACTTAGGATAGAGTCATGAGGATTTAGTTAATGTCTTGCAGCTATTTGATGGGTAGAAGTATACGGGCTAGTTTGATATTACTTTCTTGATAGGCATGATGTGTTCTAGTGGTGGATCTAATTTCATAATATAGTATTAGTGGTATATAAAAATGGATATGTCGACTGTCAAGCCTGAATACAAACTAATTTAAGAGTTATTAGTGTATAATGAGCTCATTTGGTAAGGTCTAATGTGAAATTCATATTTGAAAAATTAACTAGTTTGTTACCTTGGATGTTTGGGTTAAATATTATTTTAATGGTGGATATTTGTACAGTTAATGTATTTAGGTTGTGAGGTGCATTCGAGGTATTCTAAATGAGTACTATTGATTCATAATAAAATTGAAGGGAATGGCCTAATATCGAAATAATAAGCATATGAGTAGAGAAAGTCCAAATGAGTAAATTTAGGGGGAAGGCAATGGAGGATTTTGGTAAGAAAGTGCGTATAAAAAAAATTGGTTAGTCTTTTGAATTCTAATGGTATAACTGAGTTTAAGGTATCATGTAGATGATACGGTTGGCTTCAAGATGATGGCAATGGCTATTAAGCGTAAAGATAGTAAAAGTTCGTGATGGATTATGATCAAGATGCAATCATATGATAAGGATTTTCAGATTTTGGTATGATAATAAGGACCTGAGAATCTTTCAAATTATGAATTAATACTATTTTATGAGTAACATAGTCGTATAAAAAGATGTATCTTCCAAGAGAGTGAAGATTTGAATTTAGAGACACGTAATTTCTTTTGAGTCATAGTGACAACGTTACTTATATTAATCTAGGTTAAAAAATTGTTAGATAATATTTGAGAAAAATAAATCGACCAATATTCACTTCAATATGACGATAAGCACTTTTGTGATTTTCGAATATGGTAACTAGTACATTGAAACTTTTTTTTTTATAAAGGATATGACAAGGTTGATAAAGAGGTAATCCATAAGTTAAGATAGATGAATTCATAAAGATCTCAAGTTATGAGTTAATACAATAGATCAAGGAATTGAGGTACAAGTTAAAATAAGAATTCAAGTTTATCATTGTTAGTGTACATTTTTTATAGTATATTTGTCAAGATATGAATTGATAAGATAAGAAAGAATAGATAGTAATGAGTATTCAACATTTGGAGAAATTTCCATGTGGCTTATGCCATAAATTTAGTTATTTTGTCTTATTGTTGAAGGACCTAAAGAAGTGCTCCACTTAAAGTTTTGACTTAGAGCATAATATAAAGTGTCACACGTCATCGGTCAGAGAATAAAGTTGATGAATTGAAAGAACAATAGTCTAATATATTGAAGTGTTAGTGAAGGAACAAGAATTTGATATATTGAAGAGTTCAAGGTATCTGAAATCGTGTCATAGGAAGAATCTAAGAAAGGTTAAGGAATAAGACCTCATGCATAGACCTTTGGTTCGGAATTAAAGTTTTTACTAGTTTGTCTTTAAGATCATATATGACCTTGCAGTATGTACTTGTTCAACATAGATTTATAAGACTTTTATTAGTGACTCTTATGAAGACTAAGCTTTGGTTTCAATGACAAATGATGGTGTTTGAATATGTTAAATTTTTATATTGGTCTAGATTGTTCAATTATGATAGAGGACTTATGGGGGCGCTGTGATATATACTTATAGCTCTACATGATTATTGAGGATTTTGAGGGAGTTAGAAATATTTTTTTTAATGGGACTACATAGATTATTGTGATACGTTACAAATACACTTGATGATGACTAGAAATTATGTGCTTATGGTGTGAAGAATTATTAAGGTGATTGAATCTCTCTAAATTTTTGCACAAGGTATATGATGGTTTGAATGGTATTTGAAAGTGGCATGTGAAAAAATTACATGAAATGAACTTTAGGTATAATTAAATAACTTTAACTTGATGATAAAAGTATTATCAAATTCGAAATCAGTGCAATCAGCTTTGAGTGTGACACATAATAAATGCTTAAATGAAAGGAGAGAAAATCATAGTTTGAAATATTTGAAGGTGATAATATATTGCTAAGAAGACTTTGATATTAGTAACAATTTGAGAGAATGGTAAAGGACTAATATGACTATGAAGTTCTGTTAATATTAAGAGTGTTGTCTTTGATGCAGTATTGTAAAGAATATATGGAGTTTGATAAATTAAGTATGTGTACAATTATATTGGGACCAGACGAGTTGATTATCAGCAGCTGAAAAAGGAATTCCAAAAAAAGAGAAAATAAAAGAAAAGATGGGCTCGAATGAATGAAAATGTTTGGAAAGAGAATTATGAAAAGAGTATCTTGTATCATTTGACCTTGATTCCTGCATTCTTGTGTGGCTACCTACTTCATTACGGGCATACTTGCCTATTTCCACTTGTGTTTTCACTTTTGTAGATAGACCCTTAGTGGTGGATCGGGTGAACCGATCCTACAACTTTCTTTTAGTAAGATAGCATGCTCGAGCATTCTCGACTATTTCAATTAGGACATATTAGTATTATTTGGGACAGTTGAATTATACAAGTATTTCTACACACGTAACTTTGCTTATGTGAATTTATAAGAGCTACCATAAAACTTATAGTTATCCAGTAGTCTTAAGACTCATCTCGTCGTTGAGATTATATTCTGGCTATGCATGATTGAATATGAGGACTGTTAGATCTAGCTTTATCACTCTTAAGGGTTGTTTATAGTCACTGCTATTGATCTAGTATTTTTAATAGTATTGTTAGAGGTGCTATCTATTTGAATGTATTATTCGCTAAGTGGTTACTTGATCCTTGCCTTTTTTGAGTCAGAATAATTTGATTTTCTATGATGAGTATCCAATGTTTAGAGATCACATTTTATAACTTCAGATCGTGGAAAGATTTGATTATGAGAATGAGACCTTAACAAGATACAGGATGGTTAGTGCATTAGAAGTGTGGGATGATTTGTTTAAGTTCACTTTTGATTACGGTAGTATTGATTTAAAATTTTAACGTGGTTATATGAGAAAAGATTTGTCCTAGTTATTGAGTTATGGAATAGTGAATTATTTTTTAAATCGGATTCATAGGTTAGCTTGTGGCTTGAAAATCACTAGTAATTTGTAAATCTATCTAGGTTTGATTCGAAAGTTCAGTTCTTAATAGTTGATTTGATGAAATGGCCTTACGTAAGAGTTTACTTGGAGAGATGAATACTGACTTTGGAAGATCATAATTTAGGATTTTAGTAATGTTGATTATTTTTCCTTCTCTTTAATTTATGTTCGATGACAAATATAATTTTTAGTGGTGGATAATGTAACGACTTCAAAATTTTTGTCTGCTTGAATTGAAATAGCGCAAAAATAAATTATATATATATATATATATATAGTGTATGTATATATTAATATATAAAGGGAGCACTTACTGCATTTTCTATCCTCTATTTCTTTAATGGATACCAAAATTATTGCTGCACTTCATTCTACTGTATATCTATATCTATCTATCTATCTATCTATCTATCTATATATATATATATATATATATATAATATTTAAATATATTAATGGTTAAAAGAAGCACTTTTTGTATCTTATATGCTCCATTTCTTTAATGGAGACAAAACAGTATTGCTGCACTTCGTTCTACTACATATTTAATAATAAAGCCTCATCTTATTTTAACCTTTGGCTAACCGTGAGTTTTGGCTATAAATATAGTAGAGGATTCTGCTCAACAATCACACCTTCGAAGCAGAAAAATATAGAGTATTTTTCTCATAATAATAATAAATTTGTATAATATTATAAGAGTTTTATTAAGTTGAAGGGAGGTGGTTTATTGCGTGAAGCTTCGACAATTCTATTGTAAGTTGCTCTTATTTTCTAAAAAGATATTTTATATAAATGAGTTATTTTTGTGTACTTTTAAGTACCTCATTATAAAAATATTAAATCAAAGTTAAATTGAGGTGTAATAATTTATGAGACTAAATTGTGGTGCTACGGATTCCATTCAAAAAGGGAAGGTCAAAATGTTAAATTGACCATAATTTGACTAATGCAAGTGGATTTCTTAACTTTTGTTAAGTAGATAGAATCTGATACTTCTTGTGTGATGTGTTGAGGAGGATTTATGTAGGCTTTGATTGAAATATATTGAAGTGGGTAGTTATCTGATGATGATACTTGACTTGTGAATTAATGATGGGGATTTACTATATGTGAAATAGTGATTGTTTGTTATTGATATCAAAGTGATACTTACTTTTAGATATGAATGTTGTTAAGCTTGTGATGGTATTGAGATACATGAATTTGTATGGGCATTTTGCATACTTTATTTTTATGAACATGATTACTGTGCATTTACTATGTGTTTGCTGGATGATCCAAGGAAAGAAATGCAAAGCCAAAGGGAAATGGTTCCGGTTAATAAAAAAGAATGAGAAATAAAAAAAAAGTTACTATGATTCGAGGGACGTGTCGCGCGCCGCAACGAATACTATGATTCGAGGGTCATGTCACATGCCACGACGGATACTATGATTTGAGGGTCGTGTCGCACGCCGCAATGGATACATGGTGCATCTATGGCCCCTATGGGTTCTGACTAAGGCATATTTATGATCAGCAGATGTGTATCACTAGGACAGACATGCATTATTCTATGTGACATTGCATTGCATTATATCTCATTATCATTTATAAACGTGTGAGTGCCTTGTGAAACTTGGGATACATGCACTTGATCCCTGGTGTTGTTGATATATAATAGTTGTGATATTTGCTATGTATATTGTGAACTGTTATGCTGGACTGATTTTATGCAGGTGATAGTTGTGTGGGTTGGTTGGAGTGTTGGGGGTACCCGTATTCTATAATACTTAATTTTATGTATAGTAATTTACTTGCTGAGTATCGTGTGTTTGGTACTCACCCCTTTTTCCTACACTCGTATGGGTGGTGAATCCGGCAGTGATAAGTAATTTCTTAATCCGTCGAGGATTCTCAGGAGATGTAGAGAGGTAGTTGTTGTCATCTAGTTGACTCTCTTGTTCCTATTTCTTCTGTACTTGTTCTATTTGAGAAGAAGTACAGTTTGGACTTATATTTCTTTGATTTTTTGTATTTCTAGTGGCTTGTACGCGTGACAACCAATCCTTTGGTGGTATTTATGTTTATAGAGATTTTCAACTTTCGTTATCTACTCTAGTTAATTGCTTCCGCACGTTATATTTATCCCTTTGGGTTAAGGCTGACTTGTTCTAGTGGAATTGAGCAAGTGCCATCACGCCCAATTTTTGGGTCGTGACAAAGACCCTTCACTCATCTGATCGTGTATCAACTCAAGGGATTAAGAACATTATTAAAGTTCCAAGTTCTATCTCTAAACGACCTCTAAGGATATCTCTCTCAATCAGTTTCAGCAACATTATTCTCGACACTCACTCAATTTAAGACTCGGACCACAACAATCATGCATATATATAGAGAGCTCAGGCTCTAGACATCAACCCCTAGGTTCATTCAAGCAATCTTTTAACAATTAAATATGTATAGTTTATACAATAGCTCAATTAATTAGTTAAACAAATAATAAAAGTTATGATGATCATCAATTTAAGATAATATATATAAATTAAAAATAACTTTCAAGAAAATCTTCAAAAATTGCAACACAAGATCTATCAACTATCAACCAGTACAAAGAAAACCTTGATCTACACAAGTTTAATTTTGGAGGTCACTATTAACCTCCTCAAAATGTATTAAATTGTGAGAGTTTCTTTGACACACGCCAATTAATATGATTTGGGTAGTTTAAGCCCCTGCTACGTTGGAAAAAAATGTACTGCACTTGGCTAAACTTTCCACTATTTTTTGTCGTTATATCAAACCTTTGAAGATTTTCTCTCCACTCTCTCAAATCCGATAAAGATTTTCTCTCTTCAGTCTCACAATTTCTTCCAATTTTGATTCTTTAGTCCCTCAAATCGTGAAGTTCTTCCAATTGGACTATGAAAGCTTGAATCTATTAGGAATTAATAATCTGCAGATTCCAAATAGAAGAAGAAGAAAGAAGAAGAAAAACAGTAATTCTGTTCTTTGGAGAGAAGGCAAAGAGCAATAATATTAGAGAGAGATATATTTCGTGGTAACGCCCAATGGGTAAACTCCATAGTGATAAGGTTATATATATTAATGATATCCAAATATTTATAATTACACAGAATACATGTATACACGGAGAATGAACAGTACCACCTAATATTTAGGTCGGTACATAAATATAATATTAGGCTCCACAACCTAACAATTCTCCCACTTGGATACTGATCCACTCGGCTTCCAAAATAATAAATGTATTTCAAAAAAAACTCATTCCTCTATCATCAATATCTTCACCCCATCGCAACACTTTCTTTTATACAATCTATAGAAGGCCAACCAAGGTTTTGCACAACCTTAGTTTTTTAACACTAACACACTTGGTCAACACATCTGCTGGATTCTTTGTACCCTTTATCTTTTCCAAACATATGTCAGCATCTTTCACTGACCTCTGAGTGAAATAGTACCGTCATCGGATTTGCTTCGTCTTCGAATGATATACTAGATTCTTCATCAACTTTATGACGCTCTGATTATCTGTCTAAAGAATTTTCTCGCACTGTTTTCTGCCTAATTCTTCCAAATAATCCACCAACCATATCATTTCTTTTCCAGCTTCAGCTATTGCTATGTACTCAGCATCAGTCAACGAAAGGGCAACACTTTTCTGAAGCTTAGACATCTAGATAACCGCTGTTCCATCTATAGTGTAGATGTACTCGAATATGCTCTTGCTCGAATCCACATCTCCACTCAAATCTATATCCACAAAACCTTGTAGAATTTACCATAACAAAGTGAAGTATTTGATGTACCTTTCAAGTATCTCAGAAGTCACTTCACAGCTTTCCAATGCTCTTCCCCCGGATTTGCCATGAACCTGCTAACAACTCTCATTGCATATGCTATATCAAGTCTAGTGCAGACCATAGCATACATCAAGCTCCCAACTGCAGAAGCATATGACACATATGCCATGTTAGAGCAGTTTGGTAGCTCTCAAGGCTCATGCTCACGCTCCTCAGTTGTCTTTGGTGACTGCTCTTTTGACAATTTTAAATGATTTGTCAAAGGAGTAGTCTTGGGTTTAGCATCATTCATCCTGAATCTGGACAACACCTTCTCAATGTACTGCTTTTGAGACAGATTTAAGGTGCCGGCTGATCTATCTCGAGAAATACTTATCCCAAGAATCTGCTTTGCTATACCTAAGTCTTTTATCTCAAACTCTGATGATAGGGATGCCTTCAGAGAGTTTATCTCCTTCATATTCGGTCTTGCAATCAGAATGTCATCTATATACAAAAGTAGAAATACATAAGAATCAATGTATTTCTTGAAATAACAACATTGATCCTTTTTAGTCCTGTGAAAACCATTCTTGCTCATGAAGGAGTAGAACTTCATATACCACTGTCGAGGTGCTTAATTCAGCCCGTAGAAGCTCCTAATGAGCTTGCACACCATGTGTTCCTTGCTTGGAACTACAAATCCTTCAGATTGTTACATATAGATTTCTTTATCTAAATCTCCATGTAAGAATGCCATTTTTACATCCATTTGCTCAAGATGTAAACTCTTTGATGCAACAATACTCAAAAGGATTCTGATAGTAGTTAATTTCACAACATGGAAAAATATTTTAGCATAATTGATACCTTTTCGTTGTGAATATCCTTTAACCACCAGTCAGGCCTTGAATATTCTTTTTCCATCTGATTCAGCTTTGATCCTACACACCCACTTGTTCAGCAAAGCTCTTTTCCCTGCAGGCAGCTCAGTCAACACCCACATGTTGTTCTTCTCAAGTGAAGTCATCTCATCATCTATGGCTTGCTCCTACTTAATTGAATCCTCCACCTATAAGAACTTATTAAGAGACTCTGATTCTCCTTTATCAATCAGCAATAGATAATGTAATGAAGGTGAATACCTATCTAGTGCCCTGATGGTTATGGATGATCTTCTCAACGTCTGCTCTGGTGTTACTTGTTCCACCTCAGGTTCTTCAGCAATCGTCTCTGGAGTTTCTTGAGTTTCAGT
>JAOTQJ010200514.1:0-20084 GCA_025642045.1 Solanum sejunctum | reverse complement strand
GGCCACCAATGAGGAGCATACTTTGAAAGTTGATTAAACTTCAAGGCATACTCCCTCACACTCATAGCACCTTGTTTCAAGTTCATAAACTCCACCAACTTTGCTTCCCTAAGCTCAAGAGGAAAAAACCGACTAAGGAAGGCCAATTTGAACTCCTCCCAGAGCACCACATCTCCGACCCCCTTCTCACCCTTCCATTGATCATACCATATTTGAGCTACCCTTTTGTGTTGCTACACCGCCAACTTTGCCTTTTCATTTGGCCCAACCTATGGTATTTAAGATTTTGTAGAGCTCATCAATGAACTCTTGTGGATCTTCATCCACCTTTGACCCATAGAAAATTACAGAATTCATCTTCATGAAGTCTTTTACCCTAGCTCCTGGGTAGTATCATGAGTGGCTTAGGCCCCTTGATTTACTTGGTTGGCCATAATTTGGGCAAGCATAGTGAGGGTATCCCGGAGCTCACCATTGTTAGGTTGCTCCTCAGGAGTTGGGCCCTTCATCCTTGAGTGTTTGGTATGATCTAGAATAGCAAAGAAAAATTATTAGTGGGAAAACTTACCACAATGCTATAGCATGACTTAGAACATGAAGAAGGGAAACATTTCCTAAAACGTCTCATGGCCTCCAATTCATAGTCATGGGGCACTTCATAACTATGAATAGGACTCTAATCAACTCGATATGTTGGAATTCGAGGATCTATCAACCAAGTGCTCTGATTCCAAGTTTGTCACGACCTAAGCCTAGGACCAAGATGTGATATGGTGCAAAGGAATCCAAAAGGACCCTAAGTAAGCCATTTAGAACATCATTACACATCCTTGGTTGCAAAAGTAATAGATACAACATAAACGAATAAGAATAGGGGCAACAGGACTAAGGGAAAACTTGCCCAACATCATGCTCATAAGACAAGAGTTAAACTCATATCATAAATACATACAATGTCCAACAAACACCTCTAATACATAGATAAGAGAGGGGGCCAAGACAAAGTAACCAGGATCACCCTCATAGTCATAATAAACAATAAAGAAGAATGACTAAAATACATACTGGAAGAAACATAGGCTAGGTCCCTAAAGTGGAGGAATCACCAACTAGCATGAATAGCACTAAACTAGCTACATGGAGGAGGATGATCAACTTGGATTCCGATTCTTATATGGTGGCATTATGTAGGCATAGAGTATATATTAGTAAATTTGAATGTACTAAGTATGTAGGATGCAATGTAACAAGAGATAGGCATCATAATCAAAGTGCATAACAATAGGCAATAGACATAATATAACAAGATGGCATGTATAAACAATGCATAAGTTAAAATATGCTTAAGTAACTCATGCTCATATAGGATATCATATGTGTAGATAGACCAAGTTAGATTTCCAAATGTATAACCCTTTGGTAGGTTAGTGATGATGTCGCCTCATCACTTAGGTGGATGAGTACTAACCCTCATCTAGGTTGGTGATAATGCCTCTCCATCATAATGGTGGAGAAGTAAAAACCCTTCCCTCGATTGATGAATACAAACCACCAACTAGGTTAGTGATGATGCCACCCCATCACTGGCTGGAGAAGTACAAACCCTTCACTAGGTTGATTAGTATAAACCCCCATCTAGGTTATTTGGGTTCCTAGTCCCCCCGGATTGGGAATTGTCTAATGCAATATTTTATATAGAACTTATCATATACATAATCTCATTTCATCATCATATAGTTAATCATATCACATCTTATGCTTTGGACTATCAATTCCTCAAGAAACCCTAGCCGAATATTTTATCAAATACATGAGAGGTATGTAATGGGGGTAAAATACCATATAATTTGAAGATGAAATCATGCAAGAAAATCTGTTATAAAACGATCAATCAACACCTTTAAACTCTCCCAAGAAGTTCACATCAAAACCCCTCATCAAATCTAACATTAGATCTAAGATTTAGAGCTCAAAACATGCTAAAACAACCATACTTTCATGAACTCAAATCATTGTGCAGTAAATTTAGAAGTTCACATCAAAATCTCTCATCAAATCTAACATTAGATCTATGATTTAAAGCTCAAAACATTCTAAAATAACCATACTTTCATGAACTCAAATCACTGTGCAGCAAATTTCTTAATGTACAAGATCCATATGTAAAATCAATTTTACATCATGCAAATTGAGTAAAAAGGAGATTAGGGCACCATATGTGAAAGAATTCAATGGCTAAAACCTACATACCTTAGCTTAGAGATGAACTTGGTGAAGATTGGAGTTGGAGACTTGAATCTTGAAGAAGAACCTTGAAGGAAACCTTAGCTTAGGATGAGCGTTTGGGACTTAGATTCTAGAAGTGAAAATATGTCTAAGTGTTTTGGGGAGTACTGGGAAATGCTTAGGATCATATAAGGGTGAAATATAGCTAAGTATAAATAAAAACACATTTGGAAACATTTAGGCCAAGACCCAAAAGCCTTGGACAGAGATAGAAATCACAGGCAATGAAATACACAAGTCTATGATGCGGACCTATCACAAAGGCCAAATTAACACATATCTACCACAGTTACGCATCGCGGTGCTATCACAGATCATCACTAGAAATTGAAATTTTAGAAATTTGAAATTGTGATTAGATTGTTCTAATATTTGGCTTAGACCCCTTTCATCCTAATTTTAACCTTCTTAACAAGAATATGGAGTCGAATTTTCAAAATAACAAATAGATTTTTGGATATATGGAATTTAAAATTCTGGACATTCCCAGGCACTTTTTGGGGTCGTTCCACCCTACGAGTCATATATGGCAGGCGTACCTGCTGCCAGTTGTATTTTTTAAATTTTATTTTTAGAGTCTTTTTTTAAAAAGTATAAATAGTTCATGCGAGGGTTTTTGAAAGAGAGATTCGACATTCCTCAGATTTGGAATATACTTTGAATATTCTTAGAGAACTTTTCCAGGGTTTAGTGTAGATTTTATCTTTTCATTTTGAAGACCCATTTTGGGGGATTCAAAATCACATTGTGCTCAACATCCATTAATATAAGCTTGTGGTTTTAATATCAAAGTGGTTTTATTCTTCATTATTCTTGGGTAATCTCTCAACCATGTATTTTATATTCATTGTTGGTGATTTTGCCTTAGCCATAGGTAGCTAGGCACCCACAACTTGGGGTTTTGGGAACCATGAGGAGTTGACTTGAAATAACCTAGATTTTGCGCATTTCTTTGATTGGGTATTTGCATATATTGTCTACTACCTTTCATTTTGATTGTTATTTGGTGGTGGCTAATACCAAACCCCACCTACTATCACGATCCCGACCAAGGTAGTGACTAATAGGAAAAGGCAAGTAGATGAACAGATTTGATTGATGTGTTCTCATCTAATCAACCAAACCTGATAAAGGGGAGGTTGACTGGGATAATGGGTAACGATTAGTTGGCACGTCATGGTTGTCGATCAAGAGCGATGGTGAAATTTGACCTTGACCTTCACAAGAGGGATAGAAGAACCTAAGTTACTGTTTGCTTGCAACTTGATTGGAGTTATGCTGTCTAGGGTAATTGAGTCAATGAATCATGGAGAACATAATTCTCGAGTTGTCCCTCAATTTGATTGTCTTCTCTCGCATTTGTAGTGTAGTATTTCAATTTATTCTTCATTTTGAATTACAAACCCCCTATTCTAGAGAATATAATGATCAATGCTTGAAATAATTATTAGTGGATCAATACAGTCAAGCTCTGTATTCCCTATGGATTCGACCTAAACCAGCTGGTTAGGTTTATACTTAACTGCGACCACTTTACTATTGGAGTATAAATATCAATACTACCTCAATAGTACCTTTGGAGAGTATGGATGTGAAAGAGAGTTTGTATTATGAAGAAGTTCTGACTGAGACTTTAGATTGTAAAGTTTGGAAGTTAAGGAATAAAGAAGTTGCTTTAGTTAAAGTTCTTTGGCAGAATTAGTTAGTTGAAGTTTCTACTTAGTAGGCTAGGCCAATATGATGTCCTGTTATCCTCATCTCTTTTTGTTCACTTCCATTTTAGTTTGAGGAATTATTCCTTTCCATATACCTCTTCAAAGTCATAAGTTTCAGTTATTCTCATATTTTTATATGCATGCTTGTTCATGAAATCAATTTTAAGGTTCATGTTTTACCTTGAAGTCAATACTCCTTGATTTTATGCATTCTACTATGATTTACATTTGAAATGACCCCAAGAAGTGCCCGAAAATGTGTCTCAAAAATGCCCAGACTTATAATTTCTATATATCTCAAAATTCGTGCATGATATTAAAAATTCAACTTTATATTCTTGTATAGGCGTAAAAATTAGGGAAAAAAGTATCTAACCCTGCTTTTCAAGCAATGTATCAGACTTCAAAATTCCCAAAATGCAAATTCCAGAGAGGAATCCGCATCACTTCCGCAATGCGCCTATCTATAAAAAAAGTGTCCTTTTTTTAATTTGAAGTCTTGAGCCTAAGCGTTCTCAAACATGAAAATACCTATACTTAACCATTTTCACCCTCACATCATCCTAAACATTTTCCAATACTCACTCAAATACTTAGCCAAAATTTTCACTCCTAAATTCAAGTCTCAAATCCCCATCCGAAACTAAGGATTTCCTTCAAGGTTCTTCTCCAAGCTTCAAGTCTCTACCTCCAATCTTCACCTAGTTCATCTCTATGCTAAGGTATGTGGGTTTCTTTCATGGGTTCCTTTCACTCATAATGTCCAAGCTTCCTTCCTTAAAATTGCATGTTTTACAATGGATTTACTCATGGGTCTTACTTCTTATAGAATTCATTGCACACTATGTTGGGATTTATGAAATTGTGACTGTTTTACTATGTTTAGGGCTATGAATCTTTGATCTATCTTAAGATTTGATGAAGGGTCTTAATGTATATTCTTTGTGGGTGTTACCAAGTATCTATTAATGGTCTTACATTTAATTTTCTAGCATGATTTCACTCTTAAATTGCATGGTTTTACGCTAGCACTACACATCCTCTAAGTATTTGATAAAATATCCGGTTATGGTTTCTTGAGGAATTGAAGGTCCAATGCATGTCTTATGAGTTGAATGACTATATGATGATGATATAGTGATGATATGATAAAATGATGATGAAATGAATGCATGTATATGGTGCTCTCTATATTATGTTGGAATGTGACCATGCCCCACCCCGGTGTTGTGAGCTGAGTAACCTTGTTAGGTGTTCGTACCTATCCACCTATTTGGGGATTTATACTCTGGCACCAAGGGTGGTAAGGTACTACATGCCATGAACCTAATATGATCTTTGTACCCATCAACCTATGGAGTTTGTACTCTGGCATCAAGGGTGGTAGGGTGCGATAATCCACCAACCTATTGATGGGGTTTGTACCTCAATCACCAAGAGTGGTAGGGTGTGACAATCCACCAATAGTAATGGTCTCATATTGCACATATGTTATGTCCTACGTAAGCATATTTTACATAAGTAATAATCATGCATGTCATATTGTTATTATGCTAGCTATTGTCTATTTCTATGCATTTCGATTATGATGCCTATCTCTTGTTGCATTCCTCCAACAAACTTAGTACGATCAAACACATTAATGCATATTCTATGCGCCCTACATGATGTCGCAATGTAGGAAGCGATGTCCAAGTGGATCCTCCTCCTCCTCCACGTGGCTAGTTCGATACTACTCAAGCTAGTTGGTGAGTCCTCCACTTTGGGGACCTTAGTCTAAGTTTCTCTTATTATATATTAAGTTATTTTTCTTTATTGTTATTTTAACTATGAAGGTGAGCCTGGTTGCTTGTCCTGACCCCCACTCTTATCTATGTAATAGAGTTATTGTTGCACATGCTATGTATCTATGCTATGAGCTTTGACTCTATTGACTCTTGTTGTTCATGATATGAAATGTTCCTTTAGCCCTGGTAGTCCCAATTTACTATTTCTTGATGTATTCTATTGCTTTCGTGACTAAGGATGTGTAATGATATACTACGAGGCTTGTTTGGAGTTCCTTCGGGTTCCCTATTCGCCAGTCATGTCTAGGCCCTATACATGAGTAGTAACCAAGGTGGTATCAGAGTTGGGGTTATTAGATCTTTAGAGTCTAACACATCACGTTGATTAGAGTTTTATTCATAGTTGTGTTGTGTACCACAACTATGAGTAAGAGGCTATGAGATGTTCAGGAAAAGTTTCCATTCTTCATGATCTAAGTCATGCTATAGAGTTGAAGTAAGCCTTGCCTCCTCCCCCAATGATTGTTCTTTGATATCTAGATTATGCCTAATAAGAGGAGCAGACAAGCCCACACGCTAATGTTATTCACACTCCAATAAGAAAGCAGTTGCTATCAGTAATTAACCTAACCGAGATTAGGGTCGAATCCACAGGGAATACAGGGCTTGACTACAAGACTTCACTATTAATCATTTTAAGTATTTATGACTACAATCTCTAAATAAGGGGTATGTGTGATTCAAAAATAAACTAAAACAAATACTAACTATAACACAAGGAAACCCTCAATTTTGGGAACAACTAGGGTATTGTGTTCCCCATGGTTTATTGACTTGATTACCCTATATACATAACTATAATTGGTGATTCGCATACATGATGGTAACTTAGGTTCTTCAATCCCATCTTGTGAAGGTGAAAGTTGAATTTCACCATGGCGCTAGGTCGGCCACCATGGCATGCCAACTAACCGTTACTAATAGTCCTAGTTGACCTCCTCTTGGTCAGGTTTGGTTGATTAGATGAGAACACATCAATAGAATTCTATCATTTACTTTCCTTTTCCTATTCATCACTACGTTGGTCGGGATCGTGATAGTAGGTAGGGTTTGGTGTTGGCCACCATCAAACAACAATAAAAATGAAGTGAAATAGATAATGTATGCAAAACTTCAATTATAGAAATGCAAGAAAACTAAGTTATTTCAAGTCAACTACCCATGGTTCCCATAACCCCAAGTTGTAGGTGCTTAGCTACTCGTGGCATTTGAGTCGCAAAAGGGTCGCTTGCTTAATATATAATAATAATAATAATAATAAGAAGAAGAAGAAATCTATAGACAAATAGAAAAAAAATCTTTTTTTTTTGGAAAATTCTGCATTTCTAGGAAAAGGAAGAAACAGATAGGACAAAGGCCATCTCTTTTCATCCGCTCTTCCCGAAGTGAGCGAATTGCATGTAGATATCCATAGGGTCTTATAGTTTAATTGGTTGAAATGTGCTAAAGTAAAACACACAAAAATACATATAATAGACATGGTTGAAAGTTTCACCAATAATAATGAGGGAGGTAGGCACCACAAGTTGCAAACCCACGAGCTTGATTGATCAACAATGAGTATAAGGCAAGATTTGCAATCTCCAAAAATGGCTTTTCCAAGAGAGAATAATAAACTACTCTAAAAACCTAAGAAAATCTTCAAAATGTAATGGTGAAAAGTCTACTGGTCGAACTCCCCCCAAAAAACCTAACTTAAATTGTATATAGTATTTATAAATAACCCTAGAATTTAAAGAGAAAAGACAGCTAACAACTAATAAGTTTCACAGTTACGACTCATAGGATGACCTACGAGTTGTAGTTGGGTTCTCATATCAGGTTCTTGGCATCTTGGACTGACTGGTACAACCTATAGGTATGAGTCATTGCATGGGTAAGACTCGTATATTTGTCTCATTGTCTTGTTCTTTAGTTTTTGGTCTAATATTTTGGCTCTTTGATTCTTGCTATGAGTCTACCTATACGAGTTGTAGTGTGTCTTACAATTCGTAGGAGTAACCTTCATTTGGTAGATTTCTAATTTTTTGTCTCTGATTCTTGCTATGACATAACTTATGACTTGTAGAGTGAGTGACGACTCGTAGGCGGGCTCGTATGGCCTATGCTTCAGTAAAATCTGCAACTTTTCTTCAAAATCATGCCAACCTAACTTTTCTGCAAGATTAACATAAAAACACATCAAAACACTAAAAAGTCTCTTGAAGAACTCACAAAATCGCTTGTTTCAGGCACCACATGTGTTCAGCACATCAACACCCTCAACTTAGAATTATTGCTTGTCCTCAAGCGATGACTCAATCTACACAGACAAAGAGAAATACATAGTAACTATACTAATGACATATATATTATCTCCTTCGATTCAGGTACCCAACCACTATTCCCAAAATAGGATTGCAAAGTTATTAAGCAAACAAGAACATAATGAGATACCCGGCAATCCAACTATGACAAGCTACAGAGCATCATCTATCCACAATCGTTGGTGTAGCCATATACTACTCAAGTAGTGCAAATGCCCTCACTAGAAAAGAACTCACTCACACTTAATCAAAAGCATTTAGATTTTGGGGACTGAGGAAGCATGCTCACTCTCATAATTGAGATTCAAGCATACTGACTAACACCATATGCTTGCCTCTATACTCATCTTCTAACTTGGTGATAACGTGGATTTGGATCACTTTAGGTCTTATAGGCTTGTACATAGGTTGAGAATGCTTTGGTATGGTATTTTTGGCAAATAGTGATTAAAGTTATCCTTGAACCATGTTGACCAATACTTTTTTCTTTCATAATCCAACCCTTTTAAATCAATCCCCCCTTATTTTCCTATTCTAAACTTTTCTCGAGTGCTTTTTTTCTCTTTTTCAGTTGTGCCTTGATTTTAAACTCATTTTTTTAATCCTTTTTCTCAATTTAAGGCACTTTTCTTCTATGTCTTTACTCAGTTCATGCTTTTTTATTTCTTTCTTGATTTCCCAACTAACCACCTTATTATCATTACTTTACCACAATAAGGGTCACCCCCAACTTACGTTTTTAGCCTCAGATGAAGTTCACAATATCTATACCGTAAACCAGGGCCACCAACTGCAGCCACCCTCAACTTAGGCCTTTGCCCTCAGTCAAGGTTCACATGTTCAAGGATAGACCAGGGCCAATATCAACGTGTTTCATAAAATAAGGTTAAGTTAGCATAGTGTCAAGAAAGAATGGGTGCATGAGAAGCTCAAAAATTCGGGACAAGGGATTCACTCACTTATTTGGTGGGTCATTTCGGCTAAAAGTGGTTTCACTTAAAGAACAAGGGTCTAAGATCATTTCTATCTCCACCATATCAGGTAAACCAATCTTAGAGTAACAAGGCAAGTTCTGAGTTTATACAAAATGCATGAATGCAACAAAATACACTCACAACACACATGGCATTTGCTTCCACAATCAAGTATAGGCTAACAGGTCATGCTTTCAGTCTCAGCTTAGCTTAACAATATCAGAGCAAACATTTCCATATACTTAAAAATGTATGAATGCATCAATAATCACAACCTCAAAAATTTTTAAGGTACCTAATTTTTTATTAAAAGTTTAAAGAAAATCTAAGAACTATAAATATGCCAAAAGATAACATTACTATACATTTATAAATTATCTATACTTCCTAAAACATGCGAGTTCAATAGAAAATTAAACATCCACAAGGAAAAAAAAAACACAACCAGAAAACTTTAGGATCAAAAATAGAGGAAATTATGGATTTAAGGCTACTCAGACTTCACCTTTATCCATAACTTCCACTACCCCACCAAAATATGATAATTTGTCCTCAAAATAGAAACACAAAGAAAAGGTGCAAGTGGCGTACCTTGGGTTGCCTCCCAGGAAGAGCCTGATTTATTGTCGCGGCACGATGAGAAGCTTTTGCGCTCATGCCTCTTCAAGGTCCTAATCTTCTACTGTTTTGATTTCTTCCATGGCACCCATATACTTTTTTACCAAAATTGATGGCTGTAATTTTTTTATCACCTCGATTTTTGCTTTATCCAACTCAATTCCTTTGCTCGAAATTCTGTGACCAAGTACGATGTCCTCTTTGACCATGAAATGACATTTCTCCTAGTTTAGGCATTTCTTTGCAACACATCACGCAAATGTAAAAGGCTTTTTTCAAAATACTAGCCAATGACACTTAAGTCATCCAAGTACACCTCAATAGTATTTTCAACCATGTAAAAAAATATAGACATCATGCATCTATGAAATATGGATGGAGCATTGCAAAGTCCAAAGGGCATTCTCTTAAATGCAAAGGTACCATAGAGGCATCTGAACATTGTCTTCTCTTGATCCTCAGGCGCAATAACATTTTGATTGTACCCAAAATACCCATCAAGGAAAGAATACCATCCCTTTTCTGCCAGTCTATCGAGCATCTGATCCATGAAGGGCATAGGAAAATGATCCTTCTCGGTGGAAGCATTTAAGTTTTTATAGTCTTGCACACTCTCCATCCAGTGACTGGTCTCATGGGGATCAACTCGTTCTTTCCATTAGGCACTACTATGATACCTCCCTTCTTTGGAACACACTGCATTGGACTCACCCACTCACTGTCAGTAATTAGGTAGTCTACTCCAGCATCTAACAACTTGATGATTTCTTTCCTCACAACCTCTTGCATTAAGTGGTTCAACTACCTTTGATGCTCAATACTCGATTTTGTAATCTTTGATTAGCTGAATCTTATGAGTTCATATCCCCAAGGGTATGCCAATGATGTCTGCAATTGTCTATCCAATAGCTTGTACTACTTGATAACTGAGACTAGGGCTTTTGTTTGAGCTTCACTCAAATCTATTGTAATGATGACATGTAATGTACTACTCTCTCCTAAGTATGCATATTTCAGATGTGTTGGTAATGCCTTTAACTCAAACTCTGATGGAACTTCTACAAAGGGATTTGTAGGTGGCGTCTCCCTGTTGCGTAAGTCTAAATCCAACCTTGCTTGTTGTCTCAGCCCATATGACACCGTAAGAGTATTTATAGTTTCCTCATAATCAAGAATGTTGTCACCATTAAAGTTCATCAACACAACTGCCAAAGGGTCAACCCCAAGCCTCAATTATATCAGGATTTCAACTTCATCATCCTCATCGATTGAAATTATTGAGATGACTTGGAACTCAGAACTCTTCCCATCCTACTGACCCACTTGAAACACCACTGCTTCTTCACCAAATCTGAAAGTGAGTAGAGTCTTCTCCATATATACTAATGCTTGACTTGTGGCTAAGAAAGGTCTTCCCAAAATGATTGGAACTGCAAAATCAACCTCACAGTCAAGTATAACAAAATCTATGAGATATAAATTTGGCTACCTTTAGTAATACATCATACAAGATCCCCACAAGCTTCTTGACTGTTCTATCTGCTATCAACGATTGCATCTTTATAGAGACAAGTCTCCTTAAAACGAGCTTTCTGAATATGGAAAGAGGCATTAAATAAATGTTATCCCCCAAATGACACAGTGATTTAGTAAATGCTAGTTCTCCTATAGTGCATGGTATGGTAAATGCACCCAGCTCTTTGCGCTTTTGCACTAATGACTTTGTAGTGATGGCACTACAACATTGAACATTTTTGGACATGCCAAATGGATGAAAGAGAGCCAAAACCTCTCCAAAAATGGATGCCAATGCCTGCTTGGTTTTGCTTCAGACTAAGTTCATGCTTGTGAGAAGTTAAGCAAGTTGCTCTATGACCTTTTTGTTTACCTTTGCTTGCTCATTATTACTATTAACCAGACAAGAAGGTTTCATGATACATCACTCCAGTTTCCCCAATGCTCTATTTGTTTTGACCACTTGTTCCATTCTTATGGCTATCAATGCAAAAGGTTGGTCTAAAAATATACCTCCCATGATTGTATCAGCGTAAACTTGACTATTCTCATCAAGTGCCTGATAAAAAATATCGACCAAGGCATCATCAAGAATCTTGTGATTGGGAACTATCCTCAAGTATTTAGTAAACCTCTCCTATGTTGCGCTAATAGAATCACCCAACAATTGCTCAAAGTTGTTGATTTGATCCTTCAGCTTCAACTTCTTAGATCTTGAAAAGTATTTTTTAAGGAATACCCTCTGAAGTTCAGCCCAACTTGTGATAGTGCCAGGAGGAAGCTCAGACAACCATACAACTGCATTATCAGTCAACGACAGTGGAAATACTCTTAACCCAACATTATCAAGAGAAAGGTTTTATGTCCCCATGACACTTTTGTACACAAACACCACATTCTAAAGATGACGGTGGGGCTCCTTCGAAGTAGCCCTGTGAATAGACCACAGTTTTAGAGTATTTGGATCAATCTACTCGATACCGTGAACTTAGTATTTGCTAGTAAAGGAGGCAGTACTATAGCACTAGTAACATCCACAACCATAATGTTCAATTAATATTGATTCCATCCATAACCATTTTCATTGAAGTCCCTGAGTTGTGGCCTATTACCCCTTTGTGGTGGATTCTCCCCTCTATCTATATCCTCATTCAAATGCATATACTCCTCAACCTCAATATGCTTATTCAGTTGAGACATCCTTCTTGGTAGATAGTGGATCTCCAAATTTAGTGGAGCTAAGGGATTGCCTTAGCTCCTTGTTTGGGCATACAACCTAGTACACCCTGCAAAAGAGATCAAACAACAAAAACAAGAACAAAAGTAAAGTACAAGAGACTCTAGAAATTAACATTAGAACTAACTAATAGTGAAATCAAATCAAAACCTAGTTGTATTCCCCAAAAATAGCACCATAATTTTTTGATGATGTTCATGCTCCAATAAAAAGTGATCGCTTTTAGTGATTAATTGAACCGAGGTTAGGGTCGAACCTATGGGAAATATAGGGATTGACTATAAGACTTCACTACTAATCATTTCTAGTATTTATAACTATAATCTCTAAATGAGGGTTTTTTTATTCAAAAATAAACTAAAATAAACACTAACTATAACTCAAGGAAACCCTCAATTTTGGGAACAACTTGGGTATGGTGTTCACCATGGTTCATCGACTTGATTACCCTAGATACGTAACTATAATTGGTGATTTGCATGTAGGATGGTGACTTAGATTCTTCCAGCCCTCTTGTGAAGGTGAAGGTCGAATTTCACCATGGCGCTTAGTTGTCCACCATGGCGTGCCAACTATCCATTATCAATAGTCCCAATCAACCTACCCTTGGTTATGTTTGGTTGATTAGACGAGAACACATCAATCAAATTCTATCATCTACTTTTGCTTTTCTATTTGTCACTACTTTGGTTGAGATCGTGATAGTAGGCAGGGTTTGGTGTGATCCACCACCAAACAACAATAAAAATGAAGAGAAATAGATAATTCATGCAAAACCCAATCATAGAAATGTATGAAAACTAGGTTATTTCAAGTCAACTACCCATGTTTCCCATAACCCCAAGTTGTGGGTGCTTAGCTACTCATGGCTAAAGAATAATACAAAAAAATGCATAAATAGATATAATTGAGAGTTTCACCAATAACAATGAAGGAGATAGGCAACACAAGTTGTAAACCTACAAGCTTGATTGATCAACAATGAGTACTAGGGAAGATTTGCAATCCCCGAAAATGGATTTTCTAAGAAAGAATAATAAACTACTCTAAAAACCTAAGAAAATCTTCAAAATGTAATGGTGAAAACTCTATTGGTAGAACTCCCCTAAAAAATCTAACTTAAACTATGTATAGTATTTACAAAATAACCCTAGAATTTACATAGAAAAGACAGTTGGAAGCTGATAAGTTTCGCAGTTATGACTCGTAGAATGACCTACGAGTCATAGTTGGGTTCTCATATCAGGTTCTTAGCATGTTAGATTGAACTGGTACGACCCATAGGTATGAGTCGTTGCTTGGGCTACAACTCGTATGCTTGTCTCGTAGTCTTGGTCTTTAATTTTTGTTCCAATATTTTAGCTCTCTGATTCTTGCTACGAGTCCACCTATATGAGTCATAGTATGTCTTGTGACTCATAGGCTGTGCTCGTAGGGGTGACCTTCACTTGGCAGATTTTTAATTTTTCTCTTTGATTCTTACTACGACACAACCTACGACGCGTAAAGTGAGCTATGACTCATAGGTGGGCTCATATGGCATATGTTTTTGGAAATTCTACAACTTTTCTGCAAGATTAACACATAAACACATCAACACACTAAAAAATTGCTTAAGAACTCACAAAATTTCTTGTTTTAGGCACCAAATGTACTGTATTTTGACAGCACATCACACGCTCGAGTAGCAATCGATTAATGGAGAGCTTAGGGATGCTCTTATATGCCTTGCACAAGTGGTGGCTAATCAGGACAACCAACGGGCAAGCCCCTCATGCTCCTACACTGGCCTCTTGAGTAAGAGACTTCATGAAAATAAACCTGCCAGAATTCTATGGGACAAAAGTGAGTGAGGACCCCCAAGAGTTCATTAATGAGGTCTAAAAAATCTTATCTATCATGGGTATTGGGCCGAATGAAAAACCGGAGTTGACAGCATACCAACTCCAAGGGGTAGCTCAAATATGGTATAACCAATAGAGGGAAGAGAAGGGAGTTGACTATGTGGTGCTTTGGGAGGAATTCAAAATGGCTTTCCTTAATTAGTTCTTCCCTCTTGAGCTCAGGTAGGCTAAGTTGGTGAAATTTATGAATTTGAGAGGACGGTCCATGAGTGTGAGGGAGTATGCCCTTGAGTTTACCCAACTTTTGAAATATGTTCCACATTTGGTGGCTGATTCGAGAACTAGGATGAACAAACATGTGATGGGTGTGTTCAACTTGGTTAGTGAAGAGTGTCGGTCCGTCATGTTAATTAGTGACATGGACTTGTCACGTTTGATGACCTTTGCAGAGCAAATGAAGAGGGAGAAATTGAGGAAGAGGAGGGGCCATGAGGCTAAGAGGGATCGTTTTGAGGGCAAGTTCCAAAAGGGTATCCGGTTCCACCAAGGCCAAGGGTCCTCTCATGCTTCCAATAGGGGGTTTGCCAATGGCTTCTCAAGACCCCAAGGTGTTGGTGTTGTGGTTCCTAACGAGGTGTGTCCTAGGTGTAGTAAGAGGCATAGGGACCCATGTTTGAGAGATACTAATACATGCTTTGGTTGTGGGGAAGTGGGTGACAAAAAGGTAGATTGCCCCCGTGATAGCAACAAGGGCAAAGAGGTTTATCCACAAGGTGCTAATGTGGTTCGTCTTTGGAGAGGTGGCCGACAAGATGGTACCCCAAGGCACAACCAATTTTATGCTTTTCATTGGAGACAAAGGTTGATGAAGTCCTCGATGTTGTCACTAGTATGTTGAAAATCTTTGATTTTGATATGTATGCATTAATTAATCTAGGTACCACTTTTTCTTTTGTTACTCCCTTTGTTGCCCAAAAGTTCCATTTTGACCACGAGTTATTGCATGAGTCATATTAGGTGTCTATTCATATTAGGGCATCCATTATTGCTAGAAAAGTTTATAAAAGTTGTCCTATTTGCATTTTGTATAAAATCTTGCCTTGTGATCTTGTTGAGTTAGACATGATTGATTTTGATATCATTCTTGGGATGGATTGGTTGCAAGCATACTATGCTTCCATTGATTGTAGAACCCATAGAGTCAAGTAACAATTTCCAAATGAACCCATCCTTGAGTAGGAAAGTCAAGATGTGGTGGTCAAGGATAGATTCATCTCTTGCATTAAATCCCGTAAGTTGATCTCTAAGGGATGTCTTTACCATATTGTGAGGGTTAGGGATGTGAAGTCTAAAGTCTTTCTCACAGAATCGGTTTCGATTGTAAATAGTTTGTTGATGTCTTTCCAAATTACCTTCTAGGTATTCCTCTGGAAAGGGAAATAAACTTTGGCATAGACTTTCTCCCCTATACTCGACCCATCTTTATTCCCCCTTACCGTATTGCTCCAGCGGAATGGAAGGAACAATTGAGAGGCTTATTGTAGAACGGATTTATTAGACCTAGCCAATCACCTTGGGGTGCGCCAGTGTTATTTGTGAAAAAGAAGGATGAGTCCCTTAGGATGCATATTGACTATCGATAACTCAATAGGGTCACCATCAAGAATAGATATCCTCTTCCAAGAATTGATGATTTGTGTGACTAATTGCAAGGGGTTAGTGATTTCTCTAAGATTAATCTTCAGTCTAGGTATCATTAAGTGAAGGTGAGGGAGTGTGGTATTCCCAAGATGGCTTTCTGGACTAGATATGGGCATTATAAGTTTGTTGTGATGTCTTTTGTGTTGACCAATGTACCGACCATCTGTATGGACCTAATGAATAGGGTCTTTAAACCTAACTTGATTCCTTTGTTGTGGTTTTCATTGATGACATCATGATTTATTCTCATGGTGAGGAGGAACATAGGGCTGATTTGAGGGTTGTGTTGCAAAGGTTGAGGAAGGAGAAACTGTATGCCAAATATGAAAGTGTGAATTTTAGTTGAGGGAGGTTTCCTTCCTAGGATATGTGGTGTCGGGGGATGGTATTAAGGTGGATCCTAAAAAGACTGATGTGATTAGCAATTTTCCCTAGACCATTGACCCCGACAGATATTAGGAGTTTCTTGGGTTTAGTGGGATATTATCAGAGGTTTGTGAATGGATTTTCTTCTATTGCTTCTACTATGACAAAATTGACTCAAAAGAAGGCTAAGTTTGTGCGGACCGATGATTGTGAGAGGAGCTTCCAAACCTTGAAAGATAAGCTTATTTCTGCCCCGATATTGTTCTTACTAGATGGGCTTGAGGAATTTGTGGTGTATTGTGATGCTTCTCAGGTTGGTTTGAGTTGTGTGTTGATACAAAATGGTAAGATCATAGCTTATGCTTCTAGACAACTCAAAGTATATGAAAGAAACTACCCTACCCATGATCTAGAGTTAGCCATCATGGTGTTTGCAATAAAGATTTGGTGTCACTACTAATTTGTATATAGATGTATTCGCTGATCATAAGATCCTCCAGTATATCTTCACTCAAAAGTATCTTAACTTGAGACAAAAGAGATGGTTAGAACTTCTTAAGGACTATGATATGAGTGTGCATTAGCATCTAGGTAAGGCAAATATGGTGGCAGATTCCTTGAGTAGGGTGTCCATGGGTAGCCTAGTTCATGTTTATATAGTGAGAAGGAAATGGCTAGGGAGGTGCATCAGTTGTCTAGGTTAGGAGTTAGGTTAGAAAGGGATGAAAATAGTGGTGTGGATGTTGTTGATGGTTCTAAGTCTTGTTTGATTGATGAGGTGATGGCAAAACAAGATCTTGACCTCTCCTTGTTAGAATTGAAAGCCTTGGTGAAAGAGGGTAAGGTGGATGTTTTCTCCTCTGGGGGAGATGGTGCCCCTAGGTACCAAGGTAGGTTGTGTGTACCATGTGTTAATGGTTTGATAGAAAGGATCTTTGATGAGGCTCATAACTCTTCTTATGCTATCCACCCCGATTCCACCAAAATGTATAGAAACTTGACGGATGTGTTTTGGTGGGGAGGCATGAAGAAGGACATTGCCAAATTCATTTATGGTTGTCATAGTTGTCAACAAGCCAAAGCCGAACATCAAAGGTCAGGTGGCCTAACCCGACATTGAGGTTCCAACTTAGAAGTAGGAAGATATAAATATGGTTTTAGTGGTTGGGTTGCCCAAGACTATAAAAGGATTTGATTTCATTTGAATAGTGGTTGATAGGATGACAAAATTGGCTCACTTTCTACCGGTTAAGACCACATTTAGGGCTGAAGATTATACAAGGCTATACATTCATGACTTGGTAAGGTTGCATGGGGTTCCTTTGTCCAACATATTAGATCGTGGAGCTCAACTTAGTTCACATTCTTAGAGATCTTTCCAAAGGGGTCTTAGTACTAGTGATAAGCTTTCTACGGCCTTTCACCCCCAAACGGATGGCCAAGTTAAATGAATCATTCAAACACTTGAGGATATGATTAAGGCTTGTGTACTGGACCTTAAGGGTAGTTGGGATGATCATCTTCCATTGATTCAGTTTGCCTACAATAATAGCTACAACTCTAGCATCAGTATGGCTCATTTTGAGGCCATCTATAGGAGTCATTGTAGAGCACCAGTCAGATGGTTTGAGGTTGGTGAGATATCTTTGTTTGGACTAGATCTGGTTATAGAGGCTCTTGAGAAGATTAGAATGATTTGAGAAAGCTTGAAGACAGCCCAAAGTCACCAAAGGTCCTATGCCGATGTGAGGAGAAGGGATCTTGAATTTCAAATTGGTGATTGAGTTTATTTAAAGGTGTCACCCACGAAGGGTGTAGTCTATTTTGGTAAGAAAGGCAAGTTGATCCGAAGATATATTAGTCCTTATGAGGTCATGAGGAGGGTTGATAAGGTAGCTTATGAGTTGAGGTTGCCTAGTTTGATGGAATTAGTTCATCTGGTGTTCCATGTGTCCATGTTGAGGAATGTGTAGGTGATACGAATGCCATTGTGCCCATTGATGTTGTGGGAGTTGTTGAGGATAATTTTACACATGAAGAGGTTCCGGTTAAAATTTTGGATAGGCAAGTGAAGAAGTTGAGAAATGAAGAGATAACTTCCGTTAAGGTCCTTTGGAGGAATCAACAAGTTTAAAGTGCTACTTGGGAGGCCGAAGCAGACATGAAAAAAGCGCTATCCTTACCATTTCCACTCAACTTAAGCCTAAGGTATTGATCTAAGTCCTTAATTTGATCTCAAGTCTTAAGTTAAACCCCATGTCATTGCATATGTTCATATTTAAATTGATAAGTTCATGATGACGTTACACTTATGATGAACTTTTTGAAATGATGTTCAAGTGCATTTTTGCATCTCTATGTGGGCTGAAATTGTCATGTTTCTGCATCTCATATAAGACTCTTTGATATTCGGTGACGAATATTCCCAAGGGATAGATAGTGAAATGACCCCAAAAGGTGCCCAAAAATGTGCCTTGAAAGTGCCTGAAATTATAATTTTTATATATCTCAAAATCTGCGTGTGATATCAAAAATCCGACTTTATATTCTCTTTTAAGAGGTCCAAATTAAGGGCGGAAAGGGTCTAATCCCGATTTTAGAGGAACCGTATTAGAATTAGAAATTCTCAAAATGCAAATTTTAGAGAGGAATCCATGTCACTTTCGCGACGCTCCTCTATATAAAAAGTGTCTATCTTTTTTAACTCGGTCCAAGACTTTTAAGTCTTGGGCCTAAGTGTTCCCAAAAGTGAAAATGCCTATACTTAACCATTTTCACCCTCATATCATCTTAAACATTCTGTACTACTCACTCAAACACTTAGCTAAATTCTTCACTCCTAAATTCAAGTCTCAAACCACCATCCAGAACTAAAGATTTTCTTCAAGGTTCTTCTTCAAGCTTTAAGTCTCCACCTCTATTCTTTACCAATTTCATCTCTAAGCTAAGGTATGTGGGTTTCTTTCATGGGTGTGTTTCACCCATGATGCCCAAGCTTCCTTTCCTTATAAATTGCATATTTTAAAGTGAATTTACTCATAGATCTTACTTATTATGACATTCATTGCACACTATATTGGGGTTTATGAAATTGTGATTGTTTTACTATATTTAGGGCTATGAATCTTTGATCTATCGTAAGATATGATGAAAGATTTTGATGTATATTGCTTGAGGGTGTTACCAAGTATTTATTGAAGGTTTTATATTGAAATTTCTATCATGATTTTACTCTTAAATTGCATGGTTTTACACTAGCACTAACACCCTCTAAGTGTTTGATAAAATGTCCAGTTATGGTTTCGTGAGAAATTGAAGGTCCAATGCATGTCTTATAAGTTGAATGACTATATGATGATGATATGGTGATGATATGATGAAATGAATACATGTATATGGTGCTCTCTATATTGTGTTGGAATGTGATCATGCCCTACCCCGGGGTTGTGAGCCGGGTAACCTTATTGGGGGTTTGTACCCATCAAACTATTGGGAGTTTATACTCTGGCACCAAGGGTGGTAGGTGTGATGATCCACCAACCTCGTTGGGGGTTTATAACCATCAACCTATCAGGAGGTTTATACTCCGGCACCAAGGTTGTTAGACCCCGTAATTAACTAAATGGAGGTCAATTGCTCATTCGGGAAAATTATTGTGATTGAGGTATATTTTTA
>JAOTQJ010200503.1:0-20084 GCA_025642045.1 Solanum sejunctum | reverse complement strand
CCCCCCCCCCCCCCCCCCCCCCCCCCTTTTGTCAGTGATACAATTTTATCTATAATGCAATACTTACACACGATACATTAGACTTATGCTTGTCATCCCACATTCCACCCGCCATATTTTTGTGCTTCTGTAATTGGATGCATCTTTTATAGAAGGCTGTATTAGATGGTTCGCCAACTCTCCCTAGGACGCTGTACTGCATCATGTAAAATTTGACACAGCCCCTCGTGATTCTTTAATATGTCAATCTAATCCACGTTGTACATACATAATTACATGTCAATTATTACATATACACAGATTAAAGGGCTACCAGAAGAATCATAACTCATTGTCCTTATTATGGAGAAGTCAACAGTTATTAGAGATGAAGCATTTCCCATGAAAATCTCCATCAAAGTGCAGAGAAGGTAATTTAAATAGACTTTATAATTGTATAGGGCACATACTTTATGGCTACATAATATTATACATTAAACTTCAGGGTGATGCATCATCCGCAATCGTTATTGAAGATCAAGTGATACCTGACTCAGTACATGATGATGCATCGATACTTTTGTTACCTACTTTATTCACTAAATTAATTATATTACTTGATACCTATTAGATTGTATGTATTACACAGACTTCAACAACATCATCACCGAGTTCAGATGTTAGCCAACAATAACTTGAAGCAATTGTAGTTGGAATTCGAGAGAGCAAAATACATTTGTTTGCACAACCAATCAATCAAATGTTTGTACCTCCCCAGCAAATATCACTTCCTCAAGGTCTTGATACAAATGCACCAGCCACACGTACTAGGATGCCTTCAAAGTGGATGCAATCACCCTTTTTCTAACAAAATTTGAATCTACTGACAAGGGGAAAGAGAATGTGAGCTTCCAAAATCGTCCAACTCATCCTTTTGAAGTATTTGGTATTTGTTACCAACGCCCAAAAGAAATAATCGATGCATATACAAAGTGAATTGCGAAAGGATTACTGGTAACACATACAAAAAGGTGAGTTCATAATATTTTATAACACACTAAAGCAAATATTTTGTGTTATATTTACTCCTTTCATAATTTGAATTAAATTTCAATGACACAGAGCACCAGAAGACAAGCACTATCTCACTAATACTCCTTCTTTTGGCTTTGATCATATGGATTTTGTTGTTGCATTCCCCCGTGACAAGAACTGATTTTATTTGATATCTTAATCTAATCGATGTTGTGCTAATTTATATTCACTGTTTTTAAATTTTTGTTCCAGATTCTTTCATGCTAGTGATTTTCCTATTTTTTTTTGATCTGCTACATGCATGATGTATCCTTTAATGTGTATCTCCTATATATATGACGTACGCGATACAATATACTGTCCATCAACAATGATAGAAGACCTCTTTTGTGTATAAAATTACCTATTTTTTAAACTTATTTGTACCCAAATTAGCTGCCTCTTTACTTTTGGCATGTGTTATCTTATGCAGCATCTTGATGTTATTTTATACTATCTTCGCAAAAAAATCCAAGCATCAAATAGGTAACCAGCATTGGTACACAACTGTAAATTGTTGCTTTATGTCATTCATAATTACTACACACGCAAGGTACTATTCAAGTAAAATTGACGATGAAGTGAACACTCAACAATGCATAGCATCTGCTGCCATTCCAACTGGCTATGATACATCGATCATCAATGTTGTAAAAGGACATTTCAAGCCAGCTGCTTTACCTTGGGATTTGGTTGATGAAGTATATATCCCGATAAACTCCGACAGTGAGTACCATTGGATTTTGGCAGTGGTTGTTCTTAGGGAAAGGCTCATACGGGTGTATGATTCATTGTTGAGTAGAAGGAAGAGGGAGCCATTTATTGAGATACAGAGGTTGGCAGACTTGCTTTCAATGTACCTTGTGGACAGTGATTTTTTTGAGGAAAAATCTCGGGTTTGACTGGTCTTCACTTGATGCTTACAAAGATAAAACAACGGGTGATTTGATTGGACCACAACACCCTTTCAAGGTTGAATTTGTGCAAGAAATTTCTCAACAAGAATATGACAATGTGTATGTATTTGTGTTACTCCTATCATTGACCCATTGATCTGGTAAGAAGGCTCTCATTTTTTTAAACATATTTAATGCAGGGATTGTAGTGTTTTTTAGCAGCATATGCCGAATACCTTAGTGATGGTATTTCAGTCCCCGCTTCAGGACTTTGCAGTACTGATTTGCGCAGTAGATACGTAGCCCTCCTGTGAAATTATGGTTTAATGAAGGCCAAGGAAGGATACACCAGTGGAAATGATAACCCACCAAGACTAAAGAATGCTACATTACCGCAGACTCGAGATGATTTTATTGTTGTTATTTGAGTAAATGTCTGATATGAATTTTTTTTTGGATACATTGTAAATTTTAATTATCTGATTGGGATTCCCATGCTTTGGACACTTTATAACTCCTGTCTATCCTTGTTGTCACTCTGGTATTCTAATTGGAATGCCCTTTTGTAAGGACTTTTGTTATTTGAAACACCATCCATAATATTTTTTGAATGTAATTATCTTATTTTAGGTATTAACTATGTTTATCTGTTTGATTATATAAAAATATCACATCTTATGTACATGTCAACACTACAAGTATCACTATTAATGTTTATGGTATATGAGATTAAAGTACCTACATGTATAGCATATTATAAGCACCATATATTTTACATGATACAACAAATGTGACATTATAGACATTGGTGATACTCCGTAATGGTATGCTAGTTGAGTATCTACAACAACAGTGATACCCAGAATCACATAGTCTCACCTTAGCAGAAAGAATTAGACAAACAAATGCAACACACACACCACACACACACACATATATAATACAAACAAAGAAAGATAAAAGACTTACTCATATGGTAATTCATAGAAAAAAGATAGTTGATACATATACCATAACAAATAATACACACACACAAATATATATATATATATATATATATGAGATACAAAATGATGATTGATAAAATAATCACTGACAAAAATAGACAGGGGCTGACTTATACAAAATGGAGATGTTTTGAATACATAATACCCTTTTGAACACATACACAAAACAAACAAAAAATCACTGCATGCATTCTACAAATATTCAAAACAGAATCAATTGTCAATTTTCCTTGGAAAAGAAAGTACAAGTTCTTTGATTGTGTCCCTCTTGTCCACATCGACCATAGGTATTTGTACTTGAAGCAATTTTTTCATCTGAATTTTTTCTCCTTCTCTTCCTCGGTCGCCCAGGCTTTCTCTTGTATCTCGAGGGAAAAACTTCTTTAGCCAAAACAGATTTTGGTACTAACCAATCTGATTTGTTTGGCATTGGTGGTATGAGAACTTCATAAGTCTTTGCCAATGTCTCTGATTTATAGTACACTGAGTAGTATGGATGCACATCAGCAACATTCTTGCTCTTTAAGGCGGCAATTGCATAAGCGCAAGGTATTTCATCAATTTGAAATCTACCACAGTTACATATTTTTCCATCAAGACAGAGAATGTATCTTCTCCCATCTTCGTAAACCGAAAAAATATATTCGGATGAAGAAAAAAATCTGCATAATTTTTTTTATAAGCACTTAACAAATGAACTATTCAGAAATATAATTTGATCCATGATAAAATATACCTTCATGTTTGAACACTTTGAAGCGTTTAAAATCAAAATATCTTCAAATCTTCTACCCAATGTTTCCTTCGTATATGAAGAGATTTCTCTTTTTTGCAATGTCATGTTGCAAAAAGAATTCTTGCTTCCTCCAAAATATCTGATATGGGTAGCTGACGACGGGCTTCAACAAGACACAAATCTATACAGTCAACAATATTTGAAGTCATCATTCTGCCTTTGTTTATTGGAGCATGAATCCTTGACCATTTATCATACCCAGCAGTTTGGAGATACTCCTTAACTCTATAATCTACTTTTTCAACCTTAGCTATAAGTGTATCAAAACCCTCCCTTCTATAAGCCTTTGCCATTGAGTAGAATACATCTGTTAGAGTGCTCTTGCTTCTCCTGAAGTTTGTGCATATATTTTTTCAGAGGTGCCAGATACATGCGTAATGAAGAGAATTAAGGAAGACTATGCTCACACTTTTAATGATACTTTCATTTCTATCAGATACGATATACATTTTCTATCTTTCACCTAATGCATTTTTGAATTGCTCAAAGACCCACATCTATGAAAAATCATTTTCTGTGTCTACAACCCCATAAGCTAATGGTCATATGCATCCTGGATACACCAAGAAAATCAACATTATTATCTATTTTTATCTCTTTATTTTATTTAAAATATGTTTCATTATCATGAGGGTGTGACTTGGTTTATGCATGTATCAAATAATTTCATACCTTGTCTGAGATATCAAGTTTTCCTTTTATGTATCATCTGATAACTATAGTGATATACATTCTGCATTGTAAAAATTAAAAACGTATCATGTTATTCACTATATTGTCTCTTACAGATGATAATGCTATGTCAACTCAAAAGTATCACATGAATTATTATTTCACATGACACGTGATACTAAAAAATGATCCACCTGTTTCAGCAACAAAAATATATATCACTATTATGTGGGAATAAAAATGATATCTGCACCATCGAGCGTACTCACTGAATAAAGGTTCCCTTGTAAGCACCGCTGAGATGTGCACCATCAACTACAAAAACTGGTCGACAGAAATCAAACCAATGAATGAATGGTCTTAGGGCTATACATAGATACATGAATTCATTCTTATCACTTTTGTGCATTCTAATATATGACTTTCAATAGATTTGATTCAACATGTATATGTCTTTTGGCATCTGCCGATATCCATCAGTAGGTTTACCTCGTATCATCTCCAGTGCATATTCTTTAGCATGTCGTGCTTGTTGATAAGAAATCTCAAGTCCATAAACTGATTTAACGTCTTCTATTACATCTTTGGGTGTATGAACTCTTTTGTAATTCACCAACTTAGGAGCTGTCAAAATACTAACTAATCCAACCGCAACTTGCACCTTGTTCAACATCCTATCCCTTATAGGACATGAATATTGATCATTGAAGTATCTAATCTTGAATATATTAGAATTTTTTCGGCAAGATGCATTCATAGTCCATGCACACTCATCTGACAAACACACCAAAACGTAGCTGCACCATTCGTGTACAAACAAATGCATTATCAACAACCAATTCTAACATAACTAACATTAGCAGTAATCCGAACAAAAAATAATGTATCACCATTACATGTAGTCTGTTCAACAAAGTTTTTTCCTATGTTTCACAGTCACTAACTACAACAATTAGCCAGAATATATTTACATACCTTTTAGCATCCGATCTCTTGATCTTGAAAGTAAAGTTGTTTTCAACTTTATATTTTGCCATTACAGACACAAGCGTAGCTTTATTTTTGTACATTTGCTTCTCCTTTACATCTGTTATCGTTGTATGAGTAATATAGTTTGTTGTTTTTAGCTCTAGGATATAGCATGTATCACCATTCCTCGATTCAACCACTACAAGAGCTTGTGTATCTTTCCTTGAACCTTCAATACAAGAAATTTCCCCCGCATTAGCATCAAAGTTGTGTGCATCTTCTATGTGTTTGTCTGACACATCTACACATAGAGGATACTTACAAATATCAGGCTCGCTTTTCTTCAATTCTAGATATAAATGAATACCCATGTCGTTCTTAATAATCATAGGAGAATGGTTTCCTTCAATGATATACCTTATTTCTACATTTTTCTTCATTTCATCGATATCCAGCTCTGCTGTAGTGATCGTTTTAAGACTTGCAAATGATATTGTATGCCCAACTAATATTCCATGGCTCTTGTATCTTGAATAATAAATATTTTCTTCACAAACTCTAGAATGTCTCAACATAATATATATAATTTATTGTGAAGCACGTGAAACTTTGATTTTTCTCTGTTTTTTCAACAATTCTTTTGGTGCTTTGTTTCTAACAATGCTCTTCATGAAGAAAATCTTTACAATGTTTTCACTGGGGAAAACGTGTGTGTATATTAATTAGCCTATTTCTACGATGAAAGATGCCATCACTCATTTATTACTATTTACTAAAGTTTTTTTTTTGGTAAATAAGCCAAATCATCATTAAATGACATCCACAAGAAAGAAAGAAATTGCTGTTAAAATGATTATTCTTTCCATCACTATTTTGTACAAAATTACAACTTTTTCTTCTTTTAAAAAAAATGTACAGAAAGCATTAAATGAACTCAGCTTTTCTGATGAAAAATACAGCTTTCTAATATGTATCACCAGCTTATATAAGAGTATCAAAAAGTAAATTTTTTTTTAAATTTTTTTGTAATTATGAAAAAGATAGGAACAAATAAGAATTCCCCATTTAAGTATAGAATTTTTTAAACTTTCTCATAAGTTTTTGCTAAAATGCCAAAAGGCAATCAAATGAGAAAAAATATCAAAGGGGCAAAAGCGCAAGGCTACTTACGCCTTGCCTCTTGTTCTATTTAACAAGAGGGGAAGGCGCAAAGGCCACCATGCCTTACACCCTAATGGGGCCCCTTCCCCTTCTCACCTTAACCCTCACACACACTGCCCCAACCCTTCTTTCCCTCAATTAATGCAATATGTTTCGCCTCAAAAGTTCTCTTTTATGCTATTGTTTTTTCTTCTTTTGACCTTTTATGTTATTTTTTTCTACTTTTAACAAGTTGGTAAATAAATCACGTTATTAAAGTCTCAATCTACTCTTTTTTAAATAAAAAATATATAAAATGAATCATAAAATAAAAAGAAAAAAAGTAAATGGCACATAGTTGTGAATATGATTTATAAAGTAAAATTCTTTGTTTTGTTATGTTGTACTTCTCATTTTATTATTTAAGGAAAAATATATTATAATTGTGCAAATATTATGCTATGTTTAACATTATAAAATGCGAATGTTTTATATGTATATAGAAAATACTATTTTAAACTTAAATTACAAATTTAAAAGTCTTTTTTTATTTTGTATTAATTTATATTATATCATATTAATTTAAATAGTAGAGCCGTCAATATGGGCTAGGCCCGTTGGGCCGGCCTAGCCTAACCTGTGATTTAGCAGGGCTGGGCTACGACTTTTGGAGCCCATTTAAAAAATGATCTTTTTAGCCCGACCTGAATAAGCGTGCTGATTTGTGGGGCTTTTGCAATATGGGTTAGGCTGACCTGTGGGTCGAATTAAAAAATAATTAAAAATAAAAATAAAATAGAGTATTAAAAATAATAAGAGTTCAAACTCAAAAATTTATTTAAAATTTTTAAATATTAAAATTTAGATACAAATTATATTTTTATAATATGTACTTCCTCTATCCATCTTTACTTGTCTTTTATTGATTTAGCACAGAGATTAAGAAACAGTAAATAATATGAGCAATTTCACTAAATCACCTTTTGAATATATCAACTAGAATGTCTTGAAAAATGTAACATGAAAATAACTACTATTATTAATGATAAGGGCAAACTTAAAATTAAGTTTGAAATTATCTTTTGATTTCATGAAGTGGACAAGTTGGTTGGACATCTCAAAATAGTCTAGTGGATTTGTAAAGATGGACAGAGGGAGTAATAGTCACACTAATACTATGTAATATTGTCTTGTTTCTATTTATTTTAATATGTTTAAATTATAATTTAATTAAAAAATTTATTTAAAAAATATAAGAATAAAAATATGGAAATCCGGCAAGGCCCGCGACCCACGAACAAATGGGTTGGGCTAGCTATTTTTTAGCCCATAAAAAAAGGAGCAGCCCGACCTGGCCTGTCAAATTCCAAAGCCTGTAAGGGCTAGCCCAAATAGGATGGGCTGACCCGTATTGATAGCTCTATTAAATAGGTGAAAAAGTAAACTCTCATTTTAATAACTTTTGAAATTGAAAATTTAAATTTTTAAAATTGTCACGATCCAAAATTTAAGTGTGATAGAACTAGTGCAACCAACTTGAAATCTACATGATTGTGGGACAACTAGTGTGATCGTGAAGCACATTGTCTCTCCGCATCGCGATTGCAACGTCTTCCCATGCAACTGTTAAGTTTCGAAGCTGCACCAAAAAAATAAAATAAAATCAAATGTAGTACAACTGAGGTTTTAAAACATAAGGCACATTCAAATCCCTTGGATCCCAACACAAATCCCTTATACAAATTTGAGATGGATATTGTGACTTGTTCAAAGTCTCTAAACTTAAAATTATGTGCTAAATCTTGAAAACAATTTTCAGATAAATTTGTGACTTGTTCCCATTGATAGTTAAGTCGCACGGTTGTTCGTTTGGATTTTATGTAATTTTTCATGCTTTTAGTCCTTCAGAACTTGAAAAATTAACTTAGGTCCAAAATGCAGATAAATGGTCTCGGATAAAATTATTCAATCAGCTCTAGGATGGTCATTTTAGATTAGAAGCATGGTCAGTTCTAGTTTTGATAACACGGTTAGCTCTAGAATATCGAATTTAATCTAGAATGACTTTTTGTCTGCTCTTGAGGCTTTTGGACTCATTTGTGGGCCCTTGGTAGATTTGACTAGAAAAAACCCTCAAGAGTGAAATTCACTTTTTATTAAAATGACCTCAAATAGAAATTTTGACTATGTCGTTGAACCTGAAATATCAAATTTAGTAAGGTAACATTATCCATTTGCATACAGGAGGTTTCAAATGAATTTAGAGCACCACCTTGGAGACATGACTTTGTCAAAAAATCTGATATCTTAACTTATGCTAGTGCAAGCCCATTTATCCTTCACATTTGCAGGCCCGTTGGCCGCATTTGCAAAGTTTAATAAGTTTGACATCCACGATCATGGGCTTGGGCTGTGTTTGTGGAGGATTGAAAATTCGTTCTTTGCAATCGTAGGAGCCCCTCCACATCATGGTGGACATTTTGCCTGGGGTCAGTGATCAGGGTACTGTAGTTGTATTGTGAAGAGTAATTATGTTTAGTCTTTATTTAAAAGACCAGACATGATTAGCTTTCTCTTGAGAGTTTCAAAAGGCAATTTCGTACTTATTTTAAGTCCAAATTGAGTGATCCCAAATCCCAAATGTACGAAATTGTTAAGAATATGTGGATGTGTGATTGGAAAGAATTGGGAGGTCTATTGTTAAGGTAAATTTTGGAAAATAATTGCTGTCATGCTTTGTTTAAGCTTAAATTGTGAATTTTAATGCATTATCCATTTAAGAATTATCTTGAGCACCAAATTATATTCCATTTTAGGACACAAGTTTGGAGAACTGTTTAGGATCTTTTTACAGATTTAATTTTGGAATTCTCAATGTGCGCCCCACATTTTCATTTTGGACTCTGAAATTGATCTATCTTTGAATTTTGTGATTGTAGTGTCAAAACAATTATTATGATGTTGTGATTCTATTTTTTATACCATGACAACAGTTTGAGGCTGTTCGAAAGGATAAATCTTTAACGAAGTGATCTGGAGCACGTATGATCAGCCTTCAGGTAGGCTACCACTTCTCTTCTTTTAGACCGAGTTTGTATATGTAAATATATGTATATTTGCATGAATTTAGGGGCGGGAACTAGTTTCATGTGTTACCGTTACTAGAATTTATATTTTAGGTGATCTTCGAATAAGTTTGGGTGTTTGAATTGTTATCATTGATTTCCTTTACCCTTTGATTTGTTCTTATTAGCATTTTGTACTATATTGAATCATGTTTATTGTCTTAGGCATAACATGGTCAATGAGATACCTGTGGGACCCTCATTCAAGCCTCTTGACACTTATTCATGAATATTATAGGTAACAAACACAATTTAAACATATGCGAAAATATATGGATAGGGGCTAAGGGATTTAACATAAAATAGCGTAAAGACGCTAAACCATAATTCTACTACACTTTTTTCCAATAGTACCTCTACACACTAGAGTTTATAGGGGCTAAGATATGGCTAAATTTCACCCTCAGTGAAATACAAAAATAGGAGTCTCATGGTGTAAAACATAGAGCTAGAAGAAAGAATAGAATTATCCCTGAAGCATGAAAACTCACCAAAGGTCTTTACTATCAAGTTCGAAATCAACCACGAGCGCAAGGAGGAGCGTCACCTGTACCTACATTGTTAGATAATGTAAGAATAAAATTATGCATCAACATTTGAAATGTAGAAAATATATGAGATCCAATACAATGAAAGAAAGTTGTTCATATCATAATAAGCAATATACAATCTTATGAAAGAATAAGATCACATGTAGATATTAATGATCTACATGATTAAAGTACTTAAACCATGATTAAAGAAATATGAACATCATAAGGAATCATAAATATGTGGTAAAGGACTACAATCAACACTAAAACCATGCGAGCTATAATAAGATTCAACATAAGCCCCTATATCAGAAGGAAAGACTACTTGTGAAGTAGATCTCCATTAATTTCATTCTTTAAGTTTAACTTTATGGCCTACGTGGATCTACTAGCCTAACTTAAAAAAGAAAATCTATGTTGGTAACATAGTTATGAGACTAGGAGCTTCTACTAGGGACTCCTTAAGTTGAGTCACCACCTAAAGCCTTATTCGGTGCTAAGCCAAGTTCCACGGAATAGTATACATTAAAGTAATCATTCATAGGACAATTTAAATCCATAGAGTAGCTCATGAACCTTAAGGATTCAAAATGTGAGAATTGTCCTTATCACATAGGAAATTATCATTAGGTGAGAAAATCTTTTACCAATCATTCGTTTAGTCTTAAAAAGGGCTTCCATAATCACGTTCATAATTTTCGTAAACATTTGGTTGAAACCCTTACCATTCTAAACATACTTCATGCGAACATAGAGTAAAACTACATGGGTTCATGAAATACAAAGAGATTATGTATAAATATCATGAAATTTATCAATTCGGACATTTCATCAAACAATCTGCCATAAATTCCAAAACTCTAGTTAGATTGTCACAAGCACCTTGTAAATCATCAACTTCTCATAATGGAATATAAATTAGTAGCAAAATACATCATAAGATAGTTAATGAATCATATTACATACATTTAAAGTGATACCATAAAACCCATGACATTCCATAACTTGAAATTAAAGCATTTAGTTGAAAATACCTGGGCTTTATGGGTGGAAGGAACCTATAAATAAAACTCACATACTTTAAAGGGGAATATATGGATAAAGCTTGAGCTTAGAGGAGAAAATCTTGAAGCCCTAGCTCTTCCTTTCAATGGAGCCTTGAGAGAAATTGGAATTTGGACTTGGAATATTTTTGGGGAGAATGGTTTTGGAATAGAAAGGCCTTGGATAATTTAAGGATGATATCAATAGTTTTATGAGCCAAAATGATCTAGTTTAGGACTCAGAAAGCAAGAAAAAATAAAAGATACCCTTCATTAAAAGCTGTCTAGGGAAACCACGACCCTAGTCTATGGGTTGTAGATCAATATAAGACTCGCAGAAAGGATTTTGATCTAGTTACACATAAAATTTAGAAACCTAGAATTTGAACCACAATCTACAAATACCCATTTATGACCCATAATTCCTTCTATGGGTCATAATTCCTTTTGTACATGGGCTCCATACTTAATCAATTTCACTCGTCACTATTCAATACCTAAGGCTAATGTATGACTTGTAATTTTGACTATGGACCGTCCTATTAGAGTCATAGGATGAGATCCTAAGCCTAAAATTTTACCCATCACTGGTGTCCATCTATGAGCCCAGTTTACATCTCGTAGACACCTTCACAGTCAGTAAGGATCCTTTGTACAACTAACCCAAAGTGTCAAATTTTCACCAAGTTTGGTCCTATCCACGAGTCCTATCTATGACCCTAAATCCAACCACAAGCTGTAGAAGGTGCTCATGCATCTACGCACCAGAAACCCTAGTTGCACTTTCTTCCATATTTCAACTCTTTTAACATATAGGGTATTACAATATCTCCTTCCTTTGGAACATTCATACTTAAATGAGATAAACATAAGCTTGAGTAGAGTTAAATGAATACTAACAACCCACCATGAATGCAAGATGCAAGTTAAAATATTATTTTCATAAAATTTTCAAATCTATGCATTACTTATCATTCAAAAATAGTCCCATGGATATACATGCAAGTATTATGGAATGAAAAATTGAAATTCAAGAATTTGGGTCTTTCAAGTAGGATAACTTAATACCTTGGGTTTGAGTAGAACAGAAATAATGGGGATATCTTTTCATCATATATGCCTTTGCTTACCATGCAATACTCTCAACTTGTTGATTCCTAAAATACTTTGACAAATGCGACTTATTTGTTCATTAACCTCTTCACTTGCCGATCTAAATTCTCAACTGGAACCTCTTCATAGGTCAAGTTCTACTTAATCCCCACTTCTTCCAATGGCACAATGTAACTTTGATTGCCCACAAACTTCCTCAATATAAACACATGGAATACCGAATGAACCAATGGCAAGCTTAATTTATATACAACGTTTCCAACTTAATTCACAATTTTATAAGGTCCTACATGCCTAGGAATCAACTTCCCCTTTTCACCAAATTGAATCACACCCTCAAACTCAAGTTCCCTCTTCCTAGCATTGGAGTAGGAGCATTGGAGTAGGACTTTTGGTGACTTTGGGCTATCTTCAACTTTTATCTTATAAGACTTACCTTCTCCATAGCATCCAGGACCAAATTGGGACCATCAATGCCATCTCACCCACTTCAAACCAACCTATTGGGGACCTACATCATCTCCCATACAAAGGTTTAAATAGTGTCCTTTCTATACTTGAGTGATAACTATTATTGTAGGCAAGCTTGATGAGCTGTAGATGATCATCTCAATTACCTTAGAATTCCAACACATAAGCTCTTAACACATCCCCAAGAGTTCAAAATGTCCTCTTAGCTTAGCCATCCATTTGATGATGAAATGCACTGCTTAGTTTCACCTTGGTACCAAGTCCTTTTTGAAATGACTTTCAAAAGTGATAAGTAAATTGGGAACCTCGATCTGATATGATATACAATGGTGAACCATGCAACTTTATCATTTCATAAATATACAACTTGGCATAGTCTTTGGCATTATAGGAAGTTTTGACCAATAAAAAATGAGTTGACTTTGTCATTCTATCAATAATCACGCAAATGGAGTCGTGTCGAGTACGTGGGAATTCCACTACAAATTCCCTATTTACATCTTCCTACTTCCAATTAGGGATTATGATATCTTGGGCTAGGCTACCCGACCTTTGAATTTCAACCTTAACTTGTTGGTAATTAGGGAATTCTTCCACAAAACTTGCTATGTCCTTTTTCATGTCATTCCACCAATACACTGCTATCAAGTCTCTATACATTTTGATGGATCCCAGATAGATGAAATATTGGGAATTATGGGCTTCACTCAAAAGTAAGTCCCTTAGGCTGTCCACGTTAGGAACACACAATCGGCCTTGATAAAGGAGCATACCATCTCCATTGTGAGAAGAAATCTACCTTCTTTTTTGCAACCAACTTCTTTATTTCAAACAATGTTAGGTACAAATCTTGATTTTCTTTGGCAACTGCTACAAATGATGATTCAGACCCATTTTGCACATGCAAGCCACCCTCATTGGAGCCATACGCTCTTACACCCAAATGGGTCAACCGATAAACATCCTTCACCAAATCCCTCTTACCATCCTCAACATGAGCCACACTTCCCATGGATATATTAATAAGTGCATTTGGCACAATATTTGTCTTACCTAAATGATATAACACACTTATGTAATAATCTTTGAGAAGTTTAAGCCATTCTCTTTGTCTCAAATTTAGGTCCCTTTGGCTAAACACATATTGTAAACTTTTGTAATTAGTGAACACATCAATATATACTTCATAAAGATAGTGTCATCATATCTTCAGGGAAAACACCATTGCCGCTAGCTCAAGGTCATGAGTGAGATAGTTCCTTTCATGCACTTTTAATGCCTAGAAGCATAAGCTATGACCTTACTATTTTGTATCAGGACACAACCCAAACTGATACATATGGTATGAAAATACACTACAAACCCATCCAAGCTTCTATAAACATCATGATAGGGGCTAAAGTAAGCCAATCCTTCAAAGTATGAAATTTTTTCTCGAATTTATCTGACCATTAGAACTTGGCCTTTTTTTGAGTGAATTTCATCAAGCTGAAGCAATAGATAAGAATCCCTCAACGAATCTTTTCTATTATCTTGTCAAACCTAAGAAGCTCCTAGTATTCAAATGGAGTAAATCATCTACACCAATTTCTTACTACTTTCATCTTCTTTGGATCAACCATAATCACATCACCATATACTACATGTCCGAGAAAGGCTACCTCCTTCAACCAAACCTTACACTTGCTAAACTTTTCATATAAACGCTTGCCCCTCAAAGTTTAAAATACTATCCTTAAATGGTCCTTGTGTTTTTCCTCACTCTCAGAGTAGACCAATATGTCATCAATGAACACCACCATCAATATATCAAGATAAGGCTTGAAGATTCGATTTATTAAATCTATGAACACCACTATAGCATTTGTCAACCCAAAAGATATGATTAGAAACTCGAAGTGACTATACCATATCCAAAAAGTCATATTTGGAATGTCACATTTCTTTACCCCCAATTGATGATAGCTGGACTAGAGATTAATTTTGGAAAAATGGCTAGCCCATTGCAATTGGTAAGAAAAGTCATGTATACTCGAAATTGGTTATTTGTTCCTTATCGTAACCATGTTCAATTACAGATAGTCTATATACATCCAAAGTGACCTATCTTTCTTACTCACAAACAACATGGGAGCACCTAGTAAGACCTACTTGGTCTAATGAAACCCTTTTATAACAAGTCCTTCAATTTTCCTTTTAACTCCTTTAACTTTGTCGAGTCCATATGATATGGGGAAATGAAAATAGGTTGGATATTAGAAAGAAGATCTATATCAAAGTTTATTTTGCTTTCAAGGGGAATACTGGATAGGCCATTAGGAAAGACATCAGGGACTCATTAACAATGGGAACCAACTCAAGAGAAGGGATATTGGAAGTGACATCTCTAACCTTCACAATATGGTAAACACATTATTTAGCAATTATCTTATGGGTTTTAAGATAACAAATGAGCTGATGCTTATATACCAAGTTGCTACTCTCCCGCTCAAGAATAGTCTCATTAGGAAGTTAGAATTTAACTTACAAGTTCTACAATTAATGTAGGCATATGAGGCATGTAACAAGTCCATTCCAAGAATGGCATCAAAATCAACCATAGCAAATTCAATAAAATCACAAAGAATAATTTATGCAAGACCAACACGAGATAATTTCTGTAGACTCTTGTTGCTACAATCAGTTCAACGATAGAGATATACACTAAGAAGGGTTCTAACAAGGTTTTGGGATATATATTAAACTGATTTGCAAGAAAAGGTATACTGACAGATAAATTGGCACTCAAATCCAACAATGCATACATAACAAAATTAAATACCCTTAACATACTAATAAAAATATCGGAGTCTCCTTAACTTCTTTCCTTGCATGGATAACATAAAATCAATTTGTATGTCGACCACCACCTTTATCTTATCCACCACCTTAAGCTTATCCACCTTATATCCCTTGGCCTTATGGCCTAACACCACTCCTATTCTTAAATGTTTTGTATGATTATCGAATTTTCCATATTTGAAGCATGATCAGAGTTGGCCAAATATTTCCCATTATGGGACCTCTTATATTTCTTGCAAGCGGGACAAGATTGAGCACTATTTTTGTAATGACCCCAAAAAGTGCTCCAAAATGTTCCTTAAAATGCCCAAAATTTTCATTTTCGTATAACTTAAAATTCATTGACTATTTCAAAAATTTAACTTCATATTTTTGATTAGGGGGTCAAGATTAGGTGAAGAAGGGTCTAACCCCGATTCAAGAGAGAAAGATTAGCAATTATATATTTGTAAGTGACGAATTCCAGTGAGGTTTGCGTGTTCCCTCCGCGATGCGCCAAGGGTGCACTTTAGTGTAATTCCTTCTCCGCATCCTCTCTACGATGCAAAGAGGTGTATTTTGCCTGGCAGTGTATGCCTGCACGGCCCAAAATATTCTAAATGTTGTATCCAAGTTTCCCAAATGTGTTTTTATCTATACTTAGCCAAATTTCTCCCTTATATCATCCTAAATATTTCCTAATACTCCCCAAAACACTTAGCCATAGTTTCACTCCAACATTCAAGACTCAAAACCCTCATCCGGAACTAAGGATTTCCTTGAAGCTTCAAGTCTCCATCTTTAATCTTCACCAAGAGCTTCTCTAAAGCTAAGGTATATGGTGTTGAACCATTGGGTACTTCTACCCATGGTTCCGAAGCCTCTTTTTTACTAATATTGTATGATTTAAAGTTGATTTTACATGTGGGTCTTGTATATTGAGAAATTTATTGCACAATGATTTTATTTCATGAAAGTATGATTGTTTTAGCATGTTTTGAGCTCTAAATATTGGATCTAATATTGGATTTGATGATGGGTTTTGATGTGAATGTCTTCGGGGTGTTGCAAGGTGTTGATTGATGGTTTTACAATAGATTTTCCTACATGATTGTATCTCTAAATTGCATGGTCTTTTACCTCTATTTCACACCCTCAAATTGTTTGATAAAATGTCCAGATGTAGTTTCTTGAGGAATTAAAGATCCAAAGCATAAAATATGATATGAATGATGTTATGATGATGAAATGAGATTATGTAAATGATAATTCCTGTATGAAGTGTTGCACTAAAGCATATGATAAATCCTATATAAAGTGTTGCATTAGACCATACCCGATCCGGGGGAACAAGAGCTTAGGTAACCATGTTGGGAGTTTATACTCATCAACTATACGAGAGATTTATATTTCGTTACCATGTTCGTAAGATGTGATTACCATGAACTATAAGAGGGGTTTATACTTCGTCACTGTGTTGGTAAGGTATGATTACCATCAACTATGTGAGGGGTTTATACCACACAACCACCAAGGGGTTTATACTTTGAACATCTAGATTGGTCTCTTCTTTATATATGATATCCCATATGAGCATGATTTACCTGAACATGTCTTACTTAACCATTGAACATACATGCCATATTATTTTATTATGTCTATTGCTTAATATTATGCATTATGACTATGATGCCTACGTATTGTTGTATTGCATCCTACATACTTAGTACATTCAAATATACTAATACATACTCTTTCCTACATGATATCACCATGTAAGAACCGACATTCAAGTTGATCATCCTCCTTCTTCATATGGCTAGATCGCTTCTACTCAAAGCTAGTCGGTGAGTCCTCTACTTCGGGGACTTTAGTCTATGTTGCTATTATCTATGTATTGAGACACTTTCTTAGTTCTATTTTGACTATGAGGATGATCCCGGTTACTTTGTCTTGGCCCTCGCTCTATCTATGTATTTAGATATGTTTATTAGACAAGTTATGTGTCTATGGTATGAGCTTTGACTTGTCTCTTGATGATGTTGATTTGTGAGCTACCCCTTAGCCCCTTCACCTCTTAGTATCATTTTATGTCTTTTTCATACTTCCTTAACCAATAATGTGTAATCATAAGTTGAGAGACTTGATTGGGGTTCTTTCGGGTTCCCCATTCATCATGTCACGTCTAGGCCCTAGGATTGGGTCGTGATAATTTTAACTTATTGATCCGTAGGAAGTTTCCCCTTAAGAAGTTCTTGAAAAATGTACCTTTTCCCACCTTGGGCCGTTCCACTACCACCACCTCCGGACCTTTGGTAGGAGTAGCCACCACTATCAACTCAGACCTTCTTAAACTCCTTAAGTCTTTCCCTGATATTTTCATTCTCTTTTTGTTATGCACAGGTCATAAGTATAGAGAAGTTCATGTCCTTGACTAGCATAGCGGTTTTGTATTCCTTAGATACCAAGCTTGAGACATTGGAGATGAACTTGCTCATTCTTGCCTTTGAATTGACAACTATAAAAGGTGCATACCTATACAATTTGGTGAATTTGATGGCATAGTTCCTCAGACTTATGTTCCTTTGGTGAAGGTTGATAAACTCTTGAATCATGGCCTCCCTAAGCTCTATTGGAAAGAACCAATCCAGAAATGCACTCTTGAATTCTCCAACTCAATAGGACCCATATCATCACCTCTTTCCACTTCTCATTAGTCGTTCCATAGCTTGGTGATGCCTTTAAGTTGGTAAGCCACAACCTTGGCCTTCTCATTTGGAGACACTCCCATAATTAACATAATCTTGTAGACCTCATCAATGAACTCTTGAGGGTCTTCATCTACCTTAAAGACATAGAATTTGAGTGAATTCATCCTCATGAAGTCTCAAAACCTAGTGGATCAAGTAGGCATTTGAGAATGAGCAATACCTTGGTTAGCCATAGGTTGAGCCAATGTAGTGATAATATTTTGAAACTCCACATGCGTGACTGTCTCCTGTTAGGGTGATTGAGGGATCAAAAGAGCTTGGCCCTTATTTTGATCAACTTCTCCTCTCATGGGTGCTCTTCTTGGAGGTACTTTTGAAAATCACAAACTAATGATTTATTAGATTATAAGAAAATTCTAAGGCACGACATGAATCATGAAAGAAAAAAAAGTTCCTAAGAACACCTTGTAGACTCCTATTCATAGATGTGGCACACTTCACACCCATGAAGAAGATTCTACTTAATGCAGTATGTTAGACTCCTTAGTCCACTTTAAAACCTCGTGCTGTGATATCAAGTTTATCATATCCGAGGTTAGTCCTAGGCATAACAAATGAGAACCCTAAGGACCTTTATCCAAGTCTCTTAAACCTTATTTAAGCATATCATAGGTAAAAATAAACATATACAAAACATACAAATGGGGGATAAAGAATTTAACATATAATAAAGCAAAGATACCTAGCCATAATTCTACTACACATTTGTCAAACAGTACCTCTACACACTGGATTTAATGGTGGATAATACATGTCCAAATATCACCCTTAACGAATATAAAAATAAGAGTGTCAAGGTCTAAAATACAACAAGCTAGAAGAAAAAAAAGATTATGCCACCAATGTGAGGACTCACCAAAGGTCTTCAATATCAGCCCAAAATCAACCACAAGTATGATGAGGAGCAGCACATATACTTACATTTTTAGCTGATATAGGCATAAAATATGTGTTAGTACTTGGAATGTACTAAGTATGTGGGATGCAATGCAATGAAAGAAAGCTATAAATATCATAATAAACAATGTGTATATCTTATGAAAGAACAAGATCATATGCAGAGATGAATGACCAATGCACTTAAACCATGATTAAAGCAATATAGACATCATAAGGAATCATACATATATGGGAAATGAGTATAACAGACACTAATATCATCCAAGCTATGACGGAATCCAACATAACCCTCTATACTAGAAGGGAAGGCTACTTGCCAAGTAGAACTTTGTCGATTTCATTTATTAAATTTAACTTTAGGGCCTATGATGATCCACTAGCCTAGCCTAAAAAAGCAACCTATGGTGGTGACATAGTTATGAGACTAAGAGCTTCTACTAGGGGCGCTTTAGGTTGAATCCCCTCCCAAAGCCTCATCAGATTCTAAGTCAAGTCTTACAAAATAGTACATTAAAATAACCATTCATTGTATAAGTGAAATCCATAGAGTAGCTCATGAACTTTAAGGAGTCAAAATATGAGAATTATCCTTATCCCATAGGGAATTCATCATCTAGGTGAAAAAAATCTTTCATGAATCATTTATTTAGTTACTTATACGTAATATTTGAAATCTTTCCTTGTCACTCATAATCTGAGTCAATATTTAATAAATATGCCATCTTAGTTACTTCTACGTTCAAATGACCTACTCTTGAGTTTTAAAGCTTTGGAA
>JAOTQJ010200493.1:0-20084 GCA_025642045.1 Solanum sejunctum | reverse complement strand
TTCTTTCAACCTTTCCGCCCCTAATCATATTTTCTAATATACATTCTCATATATATATCTTGTGTAGCCTGTCCTAGTTCCATAACAGTCATACAAAAGCCCATAAAGCACAACACATAACAATTCTACGCAACATACAAATAGGCGACATAACGTTACGTCCCTTTGCCCCATTTTGACGTCGACAATACAAACCTATTTCAACTTTAACCAAATTATCCTCAACACATATATACATAAAAACAACCTTAAAATAGTCTTAGAACAGTACCAAAGTATTAATGAAGGATGTGAGGCAATAGCTTTTCATCCATCAGCCACAAGTTCATACTAAGAACACAATTGCAATGTCACACAAGAACTCACTTTTGCAGACTGTAAAAATGGTGCAGCAACCTTTATACATCATTATAGAGCCAATAGTCATTAAGAAAAGTAGCATACCTTCATAGTCAATCCAACCAAAAAGGGAAAAACTTCCAAATAACTAAGAAAAATGTACAACTTTTAGAAAATATGCTGTCCAACAATTTCAGCAAAGGTATAATCAGCTTAGCCTCTTGTTTTACATAAGAAAATCATACTAAACACATAAATATTCTTACTTACCTTTATATTAAAGGTGTATGGCTTCTCCAAGAACCCTAAAAGTCTTTTGTGTCTACTTGTAAGTTCAATAAACAGTTGAGACAAAACTTGAAAAACAATGTGATTTTTTTTGTTCAAGTTAAAATGACTTGTGGGAGCTATTTTAAACCCATTTTAAAGGGGGACTTTTGCTAAATTACTAAGGAATTTGTAGCCTTAATTTACTAAATAGGTGATACAGCTTCTTTCTCCTTTCACTTGGGCCTTATTGGGTTTAAATTGGTTGGGCCTTAGCTGCCCATTTTCTCCTTTTCTCCTTAATTAGTTTGGGCCCAATTAGCCAAGTCGGTTGTGGTGTACTTGAGCATTTTTATTATTCCTCTTGGGCTGAAAATAAAGTCCATTTATGATTTAAAACATAGGCTAAAGTTACACCTTTAACACGGACTTTATTCATAATTGGACTGGGACAAATTTGACGTCGGGCCTCATCTCCGTTTAGCTAGCAAATTTAAGCTAAGCAAGTAGGTGTCTCACCTACTAGCTTCCTAAGTCCTACAAGAACCTAAATTCTCTCACTTTGTTTAGGCTTGTTATCTCCTCAATTTGACTTAAAACTTATTTATACTCAAACCTCTCCAGCGTTAGACATACATATTGCCCTCTAATTTGAGATTCAAACACTTTTAAAAATTGGTCCTAATTTGAAAAGTTACATCATGTTTCATTTGCATAGTACTAGTATTGTAAGAGGTGCTGTGTTATAGGGATCTTGGGCCTAAGCCTTCCCATGTGTGAAAATACCTATACTTAGCCATATTTCAACATCATATCATACAAGATATTCCCCAATACTCTCTCAAACACGTAGATAAATATTTCACTCAAAATTCAAGTGCCAAAACTCATTCCAGATCTTAAGGATTTCACTCAAGCTTCAAGTCTCCATTCCAATCTTCATTAAGGAATTCTCCAAAGCTGAGGTATGTGGGTTTCAGCCATTAGGTCCTTTCATCCATGGTGGCCAATTTTATTTTTACATCAATTTCTTATTTCTAAGTTGATTTACTTATGGGTCTTACTTATTATGAATTTGACTATGAAATATGTTGGGGTTTCATAAAAGTGTGACTATTTGAGCATATTTTGAGCTATGAATCTTAGATCTATATTGAGATTTGATGAATGCTTTTGATGTAGATTGCATGATGGTATTGCCTAGTATTGGTGGGTTAATTTACTTTAAATTTACTTGTATGATTTCACTCTTGAATTGCATGATTTTATACTAGCATTGTTCACCCACCAAATGTTTGATAAAATGTCCAATTAATATATCTTGAGTTGTTGAAGGCCTAATGCTTGGTATATGAGTTAAATGACTTTATGATGATTTCATGATATGTATCTATAGTATTGTGAGCTGATCATAACCAATTTAGGAGTTGATACCTCAATCACTTTCGGCGAAGGGTGGTCATGTCTGTCAACCAATTAAGGGGTTGATACCTCAATCAACTCGGATGGGGGTGGTAAGCCATCAACTAATTTAGGGGTTGATATATCAATTGCCACAGATTGGGGGTGGTAAGCCATCAATCAGTTGAGGGGTTAATAACTCAATCACTTCCGATGGAGGGTGGTCATGTCTATCAACCAATTGAGGGGTTGATTCCTAAATCACTTTTAAGGGGTGGTCTACCTTGGACTCCAAGTACTAAGTTACTTGGTCTATGATGATGTTCTCTTCCTTCACATGTAATATGTCCTATACAAGCATGTTTTTACTTTAAGCGTTGATAATGCATGTCATATTATTATTATACTAGCCATTGCCTATGTTTATGCATTTTGACTATGTTGCCTATCTCTTGTTGCATGACATCCTACATATTTAGTACATTCATATATACTAATGCATACTCTATGCCTACATGATATTACTATATACGAACCAGAGCTCCTCAGGATCATCCTCATGGCTAGTACTATCTCTACGAAGCAAGTTGGTGAGTCCTCAATTTTGGGGATAATGTCTTTGATATTATGCTATGTATAAATATGTTCTTTCTTTTATTGTATTCTTTTGACTATGAAGGTGAGCCTAGTTGCTTGTCTTGGCCCCCGCTAAATTCTATGTTTAAAGGTTTTATTGGACAAGTTATGTATTGATGCTATGAGCTTTGACTTTTTTGATGGTTTATGTTATGAAAGGCTTTCCTTAGTCGCTCATCCTTGTTTTATGCTCTTTGTTTTCATTAAAATGCTTTCATGACCAATGATGTGTAATGATATGTTAAGAGGCTTGTTTGGGATCCATTCAGGTTCTCCATCCACTGTGTCACGTCTAGGCCCTAAGCTTGGGTCATGACAAATTTAGTATCTGAACACTATGTTGTTACTGTTCCTCAGCATCCAACACACCACATCGATTAGAGTCTTATTCATGGTTATGTTGTGTACCACAACTATGACTAAGAGGCTATGAAATGTTTTAGGAAATATTTCCCTTCTTCAGGATCTATGTTATGCTATAAAAGTTAGGTAAGGTCTCCCTTCTAACGGATTTTCTTTGTATGCTAGATCATGCCTAACACAAGATAAAGAAGAGTTCACATACCTGAGAAACAACTGGTTCATGGAGAGCTCCTGGAAGCTCTCACCTACTAACTCAAGTTGTGGCTAATCAAGCCAATAAAGGGGCCCAAGCCCCTCATGCTCCTACTTTGGCATCTCGGGTGAGGGACTTCATGAGGATGAACCCACCAGAGTTCAGTGGATCTAAAGTGGATGAGGACCCTCAATAATTTATTGATGAGGTGTACAAAGTATTGGCTATCATGGGTATTAGGTTAGAGGAGAAGGCAGAGTTACCGGCCTACTAACTCAAGGGGGTGACCCAAATATGGTATACTCAATAGAAAGAGGAGAAAGGGAACAACAATATGATTTTTTTAGTGGAGTTTAAGGTGGTTTTTCTCAACTAGTTCTCCCCTCTTGAACTTAGAGAGGCCAAAATAATGGAGTTCATAAATTTGAATCAAGGATCCAGTAGTTTGAGAGAGTATGACCTCAAGTTCGACCAACTCTCAAAATATGCTCCACACTTGGTTTTTGACCCAAGGTCTAGAATGAACAAGCTCATGATGGGTGTCTCCGATTTATTGAATGAGGAGTACCAGGCTTCTATGTTGATCAATGACGTAGATTTTTCCTTATTAATGACCTATGTGGAATAATTTGAGGGGGAGAAATGGACAGAGAGAAGGATCCATTAGGCCAAGAGGGCCCATTTTGATGGTAAGTTCCAAAGTCCCAAGGGTGGTCGGTATCCCAAGGCCAAGAGTTTTCTCATGCTCCTAATAGGAGGTTTGCCAATGACTTCCCAAGGGCCCAATATGATAGTGGTGTGGTGCCTAATATTATATGTCTAAAGTGTGGTAGGGTTCATAGTGGCCCATGCTTGACGGATACCATTGGTTGTTTTGGGTGTGGGGAAGTATGCCACAAGATGATTGATTGTCCATGAAATCACAACAAGGGTAAGGATGTTCATCAACAAGGTTGGAATACTAATGCGGTTCCTTTCAGGAGAGAAGTCCAATAAGGTGGTGCCCGAAGGCACAATTGGTTCTATGCACCCCAAGGGAGGAAACAGGTTAAAAAGGTGCCCGATGTCATCATCGGTATGTTAAAAGTCTTTGATTTTGATGTGTATGCATTGATAGATCAGGTTCCACTCTTTATTTTGTTACTTCTTTTGTTGCCAAAAAGTTTCAAGTTGAACCCAAATTGTTGTGTAAGTCTTATAAGGTATGTACTCCTATTGGTGTATCTATTGTTACTAGAAAGGTCTACAGAAATTTTCCCATTTACCTCTTGCATAAAATATTTCCTTCTGATCTTGTTGAGTTGGATATGGTTGATTTCGATGTCATTATTGGAATGGATTGGTTGCAAACATATTATGCCTCTATTTATTATAGAATCTATAGGGTCGAATTCCAATTTCCAAATGAACCCATCCTTGAGTGGGATAGTCATGATGTGGTGGTCAAGGGTAGGTTTGTCTCTTGCATGAAAGCCCAAAAGTCCTTCCTATAGAGTTGGCCCTAGTGGTAAATTAGTTCCTTGATATCTTTCCTAGTGATCTACCCGGTGTTCCTCTCGAAAGGGAAACAAATTTTGGTATAGACCTCCTCCCCAATATTGAACCCATTTCAATTCCCCCTTACCATATGGCCCCAATAGAGTTAAAGGAGTTGAAGGAGCAATTGAGGGACTTGTTGGAGAATGGTTTTATTAGGCCTGGCCAATCACTTTGGGGTGTACTGATTTTGTTTGTGAAGAAGAAGGATGGTTCTCTTAGAATGTGTATTGACTACCGACAACTTAGTAGGGTCACCATAAAGAATAAGTATCCTCTACCAAGGATTGATGATTTGTTTGACCAACTTTAATGGGCTAGTCACTTCTCTAAGATTGATCTTCAGTTCGGGTATCATTAAGTAAAGTTGAGTGAGTGTGACATTCCCAAGACGACCTTCCGGACTAGGTATGGGCATTATGAATTTGTGGTTATGTCTTTTGGGTTGACCAATGCTTCCGCATCTTAATGGATGTTATGAATAGGGTCTTTAAACCCTACCTTGATTTGTTTTTAGTGGTTTTCATTGATAATATCTTGATCTACTCTCATAGTGAGGAGGAGCATGTGAGCCATTATAGGGTAGTGTTGCAAAAATTAAGGGAAGAGAAGTTGTATGCCAAGTATGAAAAGTGTGAATTTTAGTTGAAAGTGGTTCCCTTGATAGGTCATGTGGTGTCGAGGGATGGTATTAAGGTGGACCCTAAGAAAATAGAGGTGATTAGAAATTGACCTATACCTTTGACTCCATTGAACATTAGAAGTTTCTTGGGCCTAGTAGGTTATTACCAGAGGTTAGTGAATGGGTTCTCTTCTATTACTTCTCCCATGACTAAGTTGGCCTAAAAGAAGGCTAAGTTTGTGTGGATCTATGAGTGTGAAAGGAGTTTCTAAACCTTGAAGGATAAGCTTGTCTCCACTCCTATCTTATCACTACTAAAAGGGTTGGAAGGGTTTTTTGTGTATTGTGATGCCTCCCAGATTGGTTTAGGTTGTTTATTAATGTAAAATAGTAAGGTGATATCTTATGCCTCTAGAAAACTCAAAGTGCATGAAAATAATTATCCTACACATGATCTTGAATTGGCCGTCGTAGTCTTTGCTTTGAAAATTTAGCATCATTATTTGTATGGGGTGCCCTTGTCCATAATATTAGATCATGGTGCTCAATCCACTTCACACTTTTGGAGGTCGTTGAAAGAGGTCTTGGTACCAAGGTTAAGCTTAGTTCGGCCTTTCACCCTCAAACGAATGGCCAAGATGAAAGAACAATCTAAACTCTTGAAGATATGGTTAGAGCATGTGTTTTGGAATTTAAGGGTAGTTGATATGATCATCTTCCATTGGTTGAGTTTGCTTATAATAATAGTTATCATTCTAGATTGGTATGTCTCCTTTTGAGACCCTCTACGGTATGCATTGTAGGTCATTGGTTGGGTGGTTTGAAGTGGGAGAAATGGCATTGTTGGGTCTGGATCTGGTCATGGAGCTATGGAGAAGGTAAGGTTGATTAGGAAAAGGTTGAAAATAGCCCAAAGTTGTCAAAAGTCCTATGCCTATGTGAGGAGACAAGAGGTTGAATTTAAAGTTGGTGATTGGGTCTATTTGAAGGTCTTACCCATGAAGGGTGTGGTTCGTTTTGGTAAAAAGAGCAAATTGATTCAAAGATATGTGGGTCCTTATAGGGTGTCGAGGAAGATTAGTAAGGTGGACTATAAGTTGGAGTTTTGTAGTGAAATAGACTTGGTTCATCCGGTCTTTCATGCATCCAGTTTAGAAAATATGTCAGTAATTCGAATGTTATTGTCCCATTAGATGTTGTGGGTGTTGGTGAAGACAATTTGACTTATGAAGAGATTCCAGTAAAGATCTTGGATAGAAAAGTGAAGAGGTTGAGGAACAAGGATGTGGCTTCAATTAAGGTCTTTTGGAGGAATCAACAAGTCGAAAGTGCTACATGGGAGGCCGAGGAAGACATGCCAAAACGATATCCCTATCTCTTCCATTCTACTCAATCTTAAGGTACTAATTCTAAGTCCTATATGTGATTTAAAGTCTTATGTATCATCGCTTATTTCATTGTATGAATTCATGTTGATGTTGAAAAGTTCATAGTTTTCTTAACACTTATGTTAAGAATTGAAAAGATGTTTAACTGCATTGTTGCATTCTTGTAAGGGCTGATCTCTTCATGATTATCCTTCTTATATATGTTTCTTTGACATTCAGGGATGAATGTTCCCAAGAGGGAGATATTGAAATAACCCCAAAAAGTACCCAAAAATGTCACTACCCAAGTCCTAGGGACTAGACGTGACCGACGAATGGGGAACCCAAAAGAACCCCAAACAAGCCTCGTAGCATACCATTACACATCCTTGGTCATGAAAGTAATGTAAAACAATATAAGAAATATAAATAAGGAGAATTAGGACTATGGAAGAGACTCATATTTAAATACCTTGAATATCATAAGTAAATCAAAGCTCAAGCATAATACATAACTCGCCCAACAACACCTCTAACATATGACTTAACGGGGGCCAAGACAAGAAACTAGGCTCACCCTCATAGTAAAAGTATACCAAAAAGAAGGATAGTCTTTAATACATAGCTTAAGGACATAGATATTGCCCTCGCACATGAGGACTCACCAACTACCGTAGCCACGTGGAGAGGACGATGACCAAATGGAACTCCGGTATTTACATGGTAACATCATGTTGGCATAGAGTATACATTAGGACATTTGAATGTACTGGATGCAATGCTATAAGAGATAGGCATTATAATCAAAATGCATAATAATAGAAAATAGTTATAATATAGCAATATTGCATGTATGATCAATGTTTAAGTAAAACATGCTTAAGTAACTCATGCTTATGTAGGATAGCATATGTGTAGAAAAGACCAAGCTAGATTCCCAAAGTACAAACCCCTTGGTAGGTTGGTGATGATGCCACCCCCATCACCTAGGTGCCAAGATACAAACCCCTTGATAGGTTTCAAAAGTACAAACCCCTTGATAGGTTAGTGATGATGCCTCCCCATCACCTTGGCACTAAGGTACAAACCCCTTGATAGGTTACCAAGGTACAAGCCCCTTGATAAGTTAGTGATGATGCCACCCCATCACTGTGGTGCCAAGGTACAAACTGCTTGATAGTTTACCAAGGTACAAAACCCTTAATAGGTTAGAGGATTGTCACACCCTACCTCCCATGGTGATTGAGGCATACCCCTCAATTGGATATGGTCAGTCCAACACTATAGAGAGAGATATCATATACATACTTTCCTTTTATCATCATATTAACATCATATATATACTCTTCTTTCATCATCATAACATCATTAGTAACATAAGACATGCTTTGGACCTTTAATTCCTCAAGAAACAATAACCAGATATTTTATCAAACACTTGGGGGGTGTAATGGGGTAAAAGACCATGCAATTTAGAGATAAAATCATGCAATAAAATCTATTGTAAAATCATTAATCACACTATGAAACCCCTCGAAGACATTCACATCAAAACCCCTTATAAAAACTTCCAATAGATCCAAGATATATAGCTCACGACATTGCAAAATACTCACAACTTTATATAGCTTTAACATAGTTCATATACATGTACATACTAGTAAACTCATTTGTAAACTCAACATTAAATCATACAATATTAATTAAAAAAGGGTTTAGGTACCATGGGTGGAAGGAACCAATGGTTCAATACCACATACCTTAGGTTTAGATTTGCTTGGAATTGAGATTGGGAAGAATGGAGGCTTAGAAATGATCTTTGAGTCAAATCTTCTTCTTAGGTTTCTGTTAAATTGAATTGGGGCTTGATGGAGGGTTTTGAGAGAGTTAAGGGTGTATTTTATATGAGAGTAATGAGTTTTAACCTTTGGAATCTTGTTAAGGTCTTTTAGGAAGGTTAAGATAGCATTGGAAGTCTAAAAAGGGCATTAGAGTAATTAGCATTTACGAAAATGCCATTAGTGAATGGATGGAAAAATTGACAAAGTGTTATCTCACTGGAGACTTCACTGGTCGTGTGCCACTCCATGGGTCGTGTGCAGTTCCCGTGAGACAAGACTTAGATAGAAAAATGGAATTGGAACACTGAAAAAAAAAGTTAGCAACTTTGACGGCCACTTTCACGGATCGTGTAGTGCCACACGGACCATTTACTGGTCCATCCCCCCTCACTTAGACAAGAAAATGTTGCAGGTCAGCACACTCCCAGGAAGTCGTGGCCTATGCCTTAGCTTCCAATGCCACCCATGCTTAGCCAAGCCTCCTAAAACACCTTTACGCCCCTCCTCACAACTAATGGTGAGTCACAAGACCCGTATGACTGGTCGTGGACCAATACTTAGCCTCACCATGACATTTTCCATCCCCAAACACTTTTCACGACCCGTACAAAGCCACACTGCCTGTATGGGTGCCCGTGGGGCTTCACTGCACAGGAGGGTCTCACGAAAATAGTCATAACTCCTTCATTGTACAACAGAATGAGGTGAACGCAAGTGTTTTGCGAAGATAACTCAAAAGGATTTCATTTGACACGTCGTGGGCCACCCAGTTCCAAATGTGCCAAGAGTTATGCTTGTTTAAAGTTGACCCTTGCATGAACTATCACCCAAAACTCAACTCTTAGAGAAGTCTTGGACTCGTTAGGTACTAGGAGTATCCCATGAAAATAATAACCTAAAACATCCCAAACTTGACCAAATGAGGCTTGAAACATGGATACATAAGATTATAGAGTAACGGGGTGTCACAATATCTTCCCCCTGAGAACATTCATCTCCAAATGTCAAAGAAACGTACACAAGGAAAGTAGTCATAAAGACTTTTTCCCAAACATTGCAACAATGCACATAAACATGATTTCCAAGGAAAGTTCCACATGTACATTGAAAATTCTCATAATCTTATTAACATGAACATGAATGTATGCAATGACTTAAGGGCCATTACATGAGACTTGGAATCATAAGAAGGACTTAACATGTCATCATAAGCTTGTATAGATTGAAGAGATGGGTATTGCTTCTCCATGCCCGCACCAGCTCCTCGAGAAACATATACAAATAGAAGACTCTTCCAAAGGGCCTTAATGAACACAACATCCCCAATAATCAACCTCTCCACAAATCCATCCAACACCTTTACCAGGACCTCCTTCCAAGCTAATTTATCTTCCCCCTCATTCACAAATTCAAAGAGTTATACAACACTAGAGTCACCAACAAATCCCATCCACCTAGAAGCATGAAGAACCCGCTAACCATATCTACATCCATAGGCAAATCCGCAAACTTATGCAACTTTACCAACCTTCCTCTACACTCTATAAGGAATCATAATCCTCAACTCAAGTGCCAACCTTAAATTCACTTAACCCACTTGGTACCATAGCCACCATCTCCCCCTTGGGAGACAACCTCCACTCTATCGTCTTCTCACCCACAATTTCTAACTCTAATAAGACGAAATCAAGGTTTTGCTTAAACTAGACTTCTTAACCCAAGAAGACCTAGAATCACCATGGACACTATACTACCATTCCCAACTTCCCTCAACCTACTTTTAACCTAGACAACTAATGGACCCACTAGCCTCCTCTTTGCCACCATTATCCATATACGATAAGCTAACCATAGGCACCCTACTTAGAGCACCAACCACAACACTAGCCTTACCAAAAAAAAAGAACTAAAACACACTCATATCATAATCCTTAAAGAATTCTAACCACCTCCCCCCTCCAAATGATCCACAAGCTCTAAATAAATCAATACCTCATCACTAGAAACCACCAAAAACATACCAAGGTAGGGTTTTAAGACCCTATTCATGAAACCCATAAACATAGCCAATGCATAAATTAATTAATATCTACAAAGACACAACCTACATGCAACTATTCCATCCCAAGTATAACACCATAATCCACCAAACCAACTCTAACAATTCACAAGGCAAAACCTAATGCAAGATGAACATAGATCAACACTAGAAATAATGAAATTTGGATCCATCAAAATCAAAACCTTCAACTTACCTTCCTTTGCCTTCCTCTTTGAAGCGGCATGATCAACTAGAAGAGCAAAGAACAAACATTAGGGGAAAAAAATTTTACTCAACTCTATAGCATGACTTAAAACATAAAGAAGGGAAATATTTCCTAAAAAGCCTCACAGCCTCCTATTCATAGTCGTGACGCTCTTCACAACCATAATAGGACTCTAATAGATGCCATAGGTTGGACTCTGAGGATCTATCAAGCTAGTGCTCTGATACCATCTTTTTCACAACCTAATCCTAGGGCATAAACGTGATCGGCAAATGAGGAACCTGAAGAAACCCCAAACAAATCTCGTAGCATATTATTACACATCCTCAATTGCGGAAGCAATGCAAAATAATGTAAGAAACACAAATAAAGGGAATTGGGACTATTGCAGAGACTCATATTTAAATAGCTTACATATCATAAGTTAATTAAAGCTCAAGCATAATATACAACTTGTCCAACAACACCTCTAACATAGGACTTAACGAGGACCAAGACAAGTAACTTGGCTAACCCTCATAGTAAAAATATACAAAAAAGAAGAATAGTCTTTAATTCATAGCTTAAGAATATAGATATTGCCCTCACACATGACGACTCACCAACTAGCGTGAATGGATACCACTAGCCACGTGGAGGAGGAGGATGACCAAATAGAGTTTTGGTTCCTACATAGTAACATTATATAGGCATAGAGTATGCGTTAGTATGTTTAAATGTAATGCGTTAGTATGTTTGAATGTACTAAGTATGTAGGATGCAATACTATAGGTGATAGGCATCATAATCAAAATGCATAACAATAGAAAATAGTAAAACATGCTTAAGTAACTCATGCTTATGTAGGATAGCATATGTGTAGAAAATACCAAGCTAGATTCCCAAAGAACAAACCCCTTGGTAGGTTGGTGATGATGTCGCCCCCATCGCCTCGGTGCTAAGGTACAAACCCCTTGATACATTAGTGATGATGCCGCTCCATGACTCTTGTGCCAAAGTATGAACCCCTTGATAGGTTACCAAGGTATAAACCCCTTGATAGGTTAGAGGATGGTCACACCCTACCTCCCATGATGATTGAGGCATACCTCTCAATTGGCTATGGTCAATCCAACACTATATGGAAAGATATCATATCCATACTTTCCTTTTATCATCATCATAACATCATATATATACTCTTATTTCATCATCATAACATCATTAATAACATAAGACATGCTTTGGACCTTCAATTCCTCAAGAAACCATAATCGGATATTTTATCAAACACTTTTGTGTGTGTAATTGGGGTAAAAGACCATGCAATTTAGAGATGAAATCATGCAAGAAAATCTATTGTAAAACCATCAATCAAAACCTTGAAACACCTCCCCCTAAACACATTCACATCAAAACTTAAAATAGATCCAAGATATATATCTCACGACATAGCAAAATAGTCACAACTTTACATAGCTCTGACATAGTTCATTGATATGTTCATACTAGTAAATCCATTTATAAAATCAATTTTAAATCATGAAATATTAATTAAAAGAGAGTTTAGGCACCATGGGTGGAAGCACCCAATGGTTCAACACCACATACCTTCGATTTAGAGTTGCTTGGAATTGAGATTGGGAAGAATAGAGGCTTGGAAATGATCTTTGAATCTAATCTTCTTCTTGGGTTTCTATGAAAATGAATTGGGGATCGATGGAGGCTTTTGAGAGAGTTGGGAGTTTATTTCAGATTAGAGTAATGAGTTTTATCTTTTGGAACCTTGTTAAGGTCTTTTAGGAAGGTTAAGATAGCATTGGAAGTCTAAAAAGCGCATTAGAGTAATTAGCATTCACGAAAATATCATTAGTGAATGGATGGAAAAGTTGGTAAAGTGTCATCTCATTGGAGACTTCACAGGCTGTGTGGCACTCCACAGGTCGTGTGGAGTACCCGTGAAACAAGACTTAGACAGAAAAATGGAATTGGAACACTTGAGAAAAAGTTAGCATTGACGTCGCTTTGACGTTCACTTTCACGGACCATGTAGTGTTAAATGGACCGTTTAATAGTCCATCCCACCTCATTTAGCTAAGAAAATGTTTCATACTAGCACAATCCCAGGTGCCACAGCCCATACCCCTTCACACGAGTCGTACAAGGCAGACATGGCCCATGCCTTCGCTTCCAATGCCACCTACGACTAGCTAAGCCTCCTAAAATACCTCCACGCACCTCCTCACGACTAGTGGTGAGTCACATGACCTATGAGACTGGTCATGGACAAAGACTTTGCCTTACCATGGTATTATCCAGCACTAAAAATTTCCCACAACCCGTACAAGGCCACACTGCTCGTACGGGTGCCCGTGGGGCTTCACTACAGGGGAGGGTCTCACGAAAATGGTCATAACTCCTTCAGTTGACATCATAACAAGGTGAAACAAAGTGTGTTGTGATGTTAACTCAAAGGGATTTCATTTGACATATTATGGGCCACCCAGTTCCAAATATGCCAAGAGTTATGCTTGTTTAAAGTTGACCCTTGCATAAACTATCACCGAAAACTTAACTCTTAGAGAAGTCTTGGACTCGTTAGGTACTAGGAGTCTCCCATGATCCTAATACACCCCAAATCTAACCAAATAAGGCTTGAAACATGCATAAATAAGAGCATAGAGTTATAGGGCGTCATAGAAGATGTGCCTCCAAAGCGTCCATAATCATAATTTTCATACATCTCAAAATCCATGTGTGATATCAAAAATCTGACTTCATATTCTTTTTCAGAGGGCAAAATTGAGTGAAAAATGGGCATTACCTGAATTTTAGAAGACCTATAGTGTAAAACAAATTTCATCAAATTTGTAATTCCAGTAATAGACTGCTATGCTACACGAACCTATCGCGGAGCAGTGTATTTTATTGTCAGTTTTATACTCTCGATCCAAGTCTTGTGGCTATTGGGCCTAATCCCTCTCATACGTGAAAATACCTATACTTAGGCATACATCAACATCATATCATACAAGACATTCCCAAATACTCTGTCAAACACGTAGACAAATATTTCACTTAAAATTCAAGTGCCAAAACTCATTACGGATCTTAAGGATTTCACTCAAGCTTCAATTCTCCATTCCAATCTTCATTAAGGAATTCTCCAACGCTAAGGTATGTGGGTTTCAACCATTAGGTCCTTTCACCCATGGTGCCAAGTTTCCTTTTTACATAAATTTCTTATTTCTAAGTCTATTTACTTATGGGTCTTACTTATTATGAATTTGACTATGAACTATGTTGGGGTTTCATGAAAGTGTGACTGTTTGAGCATGTTTTACTATGAATCTTGAATCTATCTGGAGATTTCATGAAGGATTTTGATACATGATTGTATTACCTTGTATTGGTGGATTAATTTACTTCAAGTTTACTTGCATGATTTCACTCTTGAATTGCATGGTTTTATACTAGCATTGCACACCCAGCAAATGTTTGATAAAATGTCTTGTTAATGTATCTTGAATTTTTGAAGGCCTAATGTTTTGCATATGAGTTATTTACTTTATGATGATGAAAGGATGGTATTTATGTGAGGATTTCATGGTATGTGTCTATAGTGTTGTGAGTCGATCATAACCAATTGAGGGGTTGATACCTCAATCACTTCCGATGGCAGGTGGTCATTTCTGTCAACTAATTGAGGTGTTAAGACCTCAATCACCTCAGATAGGGGTGGTAAGCCATCAAGTAATTGAGGGTTTGATACCTCAGTAGCCTCGGATAGGGGTGGTAATCCATCAACCAATTAAGGGGTTGATACCTCAATCACTTCCGATGGAGGATGGTCATGTCTATGAACTAATTGAGGGGTTGATTCCTTAATCACTTCTGAGGGGTGGTCTACCTTGGATTCTAAGTACTAAGTTGCTTGGTCTATGATGATGGTCTCTTCCTTCATATGTAATATGTTCTATACAAGCATGTTTTACTTCAAACATTGATCATACATGCCATATTGTTATTATACTACTCATTGCCTATGTTTATACATTTTGACTATGTTGTCTATCTCTCGTTGCATTGCATCCTACATACTTTGTACATTCAAATATACTAACGTATACTTTATGTCAATATGATGTTACCATGTAGGAAACAGAGCTCCTCATGATCATCCTCATCCTCGTAGTGGCTAGTGTTATCTCTACAAAGCAAGTTAGTGAGTCCTCAATTTTGGGGACAATATCTTTGATCTTATTCTATGTATAAAGATGCTCTTTCTTTTGTTGTATGCTTTTTGCTATGAGGGTGAGCCCGGTTGCTTGTCTTGGCCCCTACTAAATTCTATGTTTAAAGGTGTTATTAGGCAAGTTAAGTATTGATACTATGAGCTTTGACTATTATGATAGTTTATGTTATGAATGGTTTTCCTTAGTCCCTCATCCTTGTTTTATGATCTTCGTTGTTGTTCAAATGCTTTCGCGATCCATGATGTGTAATGATATGTTAAGAGGCTTGTTTGCGGTCCCTTCGGGTTCTCTATTCGTCGTGTCATGTCTAGGCCCTAGTCTTGGATCGTGACATTTGGGCTAAAGAATGCACCTCCAATTTTTTAACGAAAAATGGATAGTATATTTGGAGACTATAAAAGATTTGTCCTTGTTTATGTAGAAGATATTTTATTATTTCGTAAAGACATAAGGGAACAACTAGGTAACCTTCAAACAGAATTTAGGTTATTTGTAGAAAATCGTATAATAATTAGTAAAAAGAAAATGGAGCCAATAAAACACATATAATCTTTTAGGAGTAGTACTAGGAGAAGAAAAAATTAAGCTACGACCCCATATAGCTAGGAAAATCCTAGAAATGCTAGATAAATTAGAAAGCACAAAAGAATTACAAAAATTTCTAGGACTTATAATTTATGCTAGGAATTTCATCCAAGACATAGGAAAAATAGCAGGGCTACTTTACGCTAAGATCAGAAGTAAGGACAAAAATATTTTAATATAGAGGATATCAAGTTAGTGCAAAAAAATTAAAGAAAAAGCTAAAAATATTCCTGACTTAAATAAACCTCTTGAAACTGATTATTTAATTATAGAAACGGATGGAAGTCTTGCAGGATAGGGGGCCTGTATTAAAAGCCTGAACAAATAAATATAGTAATAAAAGTGAAGAAAAAATATGTACAAATCAGAGTGAAAAGTATAAAAAAAAGGGAAACACGAGTAGTATAAACATGGAAATTTAGCAACGGTATATAGGTGAAGTAGTTTTCGGTTGTATATATTGAACAAGGCCCAAATACTTGTCAGAAAAAAACTATGAAGCAATTGTTAAATTTCATCAAAAAAATAAATAAAAAAACAAGTAGTAGGCGAAGATGTCTTAATTTCATGAACATGATCTCAACCTATGAAAATATTATCTTTGAATATGTTAAAGGAAAAGATAATAGCCTAGCAGATCAATTAAGTAGATTAAATCTTAGCCTCAACTAATGAGAACTATTTATTTTTCAGCATGAGACCAGCGACGACAAAGCCTATAGACACGGTGAAAACTGAGTCATCAACTCCAAACTCATATGAGCAAATAGTATTAGGTAATGTTCATTTCAGACCTCAAACAATAACAGAAGAAACAATGGAGAGAATGTATTTTGGAAAGCAGAATTTAATATTCTATCCACCGTCTAATTTATCTTTTAGGGTATTACCTAAATGTGTAACAGATAAACAACAAAGGTGTCAAGTAGATAATTTTTGGATAGCCTATACTAAAAGAGATAACAAGTATTTCAAAGCTGTGGTAAATGGATTATGTCAATATATCACAAAACAAAGTATAGAAATGAAGTTTAAATACTATGTAGTTATGCATGGTAAGACAAATGACGTTTTACAGACATGGGTAGAAGTTGTAGATTCTATACAAGGTGTCAAAGCCCCACTTTTCAAAATTTTTAATGATCTAAAAGAGGCATTTGACTATGATAGAGGAATATTAGGACCCAACTTTTATATTTCTCTGGCCCTTAGACATAATCCAGGACAGACTATCCAGTATAATAACCAAAAAAACACTGATAAATTATTTTTTATGACCATTGCTCTTAATGACTTAGTCATTTAAAAGATTAAATTTTAAAAATAAAATACTAATGCAAGAAAATACTAGACTCATAGAAAAATTACAAATAATGGAGGAATGCCTATGGGCAGTAAAATCTGAGTTATATCAAATGCAGATAAGCATGAATGAACAAAAATCCTCAGAGTTCTCCATCTCCAATAAAAATGGATGAGATGGATGTGTATTCCCTAATGAATACAAAAAGATTCACTGTCTCGGATATGGACACAGCTAATCTGGCTCAAACAGTAGTCGATAAAGACTTATTAAATTCGTAGATAGGTGTGCATTCCCCCAACGAATGCAAACATATCCACTGTGTTGAATATGGACACAACTAGTTTGGCTCAAATGGTAGTCGTTTAAAGACTCATCAAATCTGTTGATAACTGACACTTTGCCAAAAAGTATAACTAATGAGAAAAAAGTTACAAATACTCCTTGCAACACTAAGAGGTGAGTCATCTAAGAAAAATACAAGCAAATCAAGACAGAAAAAGAAAGAAAAAATGGAAAACTAATAGAAAAACTTTGAAAAATATTTGTAAAATACTAAACAAGAGCTTCAAGATAAGTATGAAGACGCGAAAATGAAGTAACTCAGTATGACTCAAATGACGAGGTTCATGATGGAATGGACGATGATTCAGGAATGACCTTCGATTCGATCGCACTGCACAATCTAGACAAGTGAGTAGATATTACAAAAAATAACAAAATATGAAGTCAATCAAGTAGATGCAGAAAAATAAGAATAGTGGTAGATAAGAAATATTTGGACAACTAGGAAAAAAGTTCAAAATGACCATGTGAATTGTAGAAAATGAGAAAATATTATAAGAAGACATGGGCAGTTGCATACCTCAAGTTCCAAGACCATTTCATATCCAAGGTTTTCAAGTCCAGTTTTGAAGTCCAAAAGTCCCTATAAAATAGATGATCAAATGCTGAAGAAAAAGGCATGAAAAAAGAATAGATGGCATAAGAACTCCTCTCTCTGAGCAACATATTCCCCTTCTCCTTCATTGACCTTTATGTATCCAACCCTTTCTCAACCAAAAAGTCTTCCTAGCCAAATAACATATGTTGTTAAAAATTAGTGTGTTTAGTAATTTCACAAACTTGTAGGAGTCCATCGGGTTTCCAAAAAGGGAAACCTCTCTTAGTCTAAGTCATGTAATTCATACATTTTACATTCTGTTTTTCCTCCAAAAATATTTGATCATATGTACATTATGTTTGAATTTATTTTATCATGTTTAGTTGTTATCTTATATTCAAGCTATGAAGTACCATGTATATTATGTTCAAATTGTGTTTAAGTATTATGTCTGAAAAATTGCATGTAATCTAACCCTTAGTATATGGTTAGCCTCTTAACTGCTTAATAATAATGATAGATTAACCTATAAATTCCTAGGATTTTCTAAGGCTTTAAAGTCCAAAAAAACTTACAAGGACAAATTAATTTTCATATCCAGGGTGGGCTTAAAGAAGAAATTATTAAATATATAGTGTTAAGAGGAAAGATGAAAGGTAGATTAGAAAAAAAAATGAATGGGAAAATCAGAAAAATATATGAGTTTGTTAGCCTAAGATGTACACGAGAGAGGGAGTACCGACTAGGACTAGTTCAAATTTTTAACAACAAATAATATATTTTATAAAGTATATATATATATATCCAAAGAAGAGTATATAACTATATGTCGTGAAATTCATGATGCATGAAATGCAATATTGCTCATATATAGTGGGGATGAGACCATGATCGATATCTCAAACTCATGCTAGTTATTACATGATTTGTCCTATGTTGACCTCTTATCGGGTGAGAGAAGATTACTTGCCAAAGGTAATTTATACCACACCTTATAATCTGATCATTTCGGTGCGATAGCCACCTTTCTTACGACCTAGTCATTTCGGTAATGGCAACCATATACCTATATTGCCACATAGTTCAATAAAAGGGAGAGGACCCTTGGGGATGGCCTTGATGCCCCCAATCCATCGGTGCTAAGTCAGGCATCCCACGAGAATACTTATACATATACATGCTTTCAAAAGAGACAATAGTCATTTCAAATCATTTCAATGCACATTTAGGCTTAAAAACCGAACATTCTTCATAATCATTCATTCATGTGCTATAAACCCAAATCATAACTCAATATCATATTGCTCATGCATAGGAATAGCTCATTCATTAAACAATACGGTGCAAGATGTCAACATTATAACACCCCACACCTTATAATACTAGTGTAATGGAAATGAAGCAAGACATGGTTTGGTCAAATTAGCGCTAATTTTCAAAAGTGGTCAAATCTCGCGTTAATGGGCTATATGTGCGTCTAGCGCTTAAGAGGGTCGAGTGAATATACGTTCTATGTTGAATTGAGGAGATTACGGCCTTAAAATTGTCATGACCCAACCCAGGGATCGTGATTAGTGCCGATTGGGCACCCAAACAAACACTAAATCGGATTTCCATTTATAATAGCTAAGAAATTTATCAAAATTTTGGCAGAGTTTCCTCTGTTCTACTGACGAATGACACCTGCAAACAGCGAACCCAGCAAACAGCAAACATCAATATACATATATATGTAGGCTAACAAGGTCACCGTTGCGGTAGAACCGCCCAATAAACGTATCATACATACAATGCAAAACACAATATCCCACACCCACATGTATCCACAGACCTCTACACATACGAACTGAATCATAGGACGGGACAGGGCCCCATCATACCCTCAATTATACATAAATGCAAAATATAGAAAATACGTATACATGTATATACCAAAAGATCTGCTCCTGATGCAAAGGGAGCATGCCAATGGTAGACTGAGATCCTACAAAGAAGGCTCTCTAACCTGTACGTCGGTACCTGTAGGCATGAACGCAGCCCCCCTCGAAGGAAGGGGGTCAGTACGAAAAACATACCGAATATGTAAAGCAGAAAGTACGAAATATAAGTGGGAGTAATAATTCGAATAAAATATATAGGTCAAACCTGTATATAAATATCAAAATATTTCTTTAATCAGAATATCAAAATCATGCATATCGGACAGGAATGATGGCGACCTCCAAACTCGCGCCATACCACAGCAT